>QRFJ01000590.1:0-152240 GCA_006176705.1 Cocos nucifera
TTATTTGTATGACCTAATTAGGTTCAATTCTAATGGTAATGAGATATGTCATGATCTCTATCATCGATATCATCGAAACATCTTTCAATGGATCAAAATTTTTTTGATTCAGACAACTAGAATGATCGATCATCCAAATTATTCTAATTGCTCCCAAAATCCACCAGTGACACCTAGCAGTATATGGTGGCAACCCATCAGAACTAAAAATAAACCTCTCGATATAGTTACATGTGTGATTAAGTTCTTCTATCTTGAGCCCTGATCAGTTTAGGGTTAAGGTGAACTCGTCAAACCCTAATTTTCGTCATATGAATTAATCATTCGATTCAAGTCCAATATGAAAACCTTAATAGAAATTCTTTCTATCATTTCACTCTACCATGGCCATGGATTTATGGACTTGATTCTCATGATCATCATAGGACTGCTCCTCATCTACCGAGGTAGATAGATTTCCTTTTGGTGCAATCTAATTCTTATAATGAACATGCTATAACCAACATACACCTCAGGATTCCGAATGGCTAGAAGAGCGAGTCATGGTATAGTCAAACTATAACACCCTCAAGGTGAACTACCGATACACCTCAGGTCAAAGAATCAGACACACTACTACAGCTTCGAGTCAGTCATCGATGAGAAGGTAGACTTCCTTATGACTGCTCGAGGTGGTCATGCTCAGTGCCCTCGTTCTCTAACGAGTACCAGTACTCTCACTCTTGGTGTCTCTACACCATAGACTCAAGACTCATCTACTATAAAGAAACGATTATAGACCAACCTTTTGGATCAATCACCATCCTCATGATGATCCTACGGTCGGGAGCATTTTATGAGTTAATAATGAAAATTCATGCCTTAAATTTTCAACTCTTGAAAATAAGAATTATCATTGCCATTAACTCAAGAGATGTATCACAGCACTAAATACATATTGTGATAGAGAATAATTTATTTTATTATTTATAGTCAAAATTATAATTTTGCCCTTAGAAGTGTATAATAAATGTCAGCCAATTTTGGCTTCTAGGGTACACATATCTAACAAACTCCCACTTGACCTAAAGCCAATTGGCTACAAATCTAAGTTCCATCTTCTTAAGGTGGGCTTCGATCTTCTGCTGGCCCAATGGCTTTGTGAGTGGATCTACCATATTGTTTGCAGAGTCGACTCTCTTGACCTCAACATAACCTTTCTCGAGGTAATTGTAGATGAGGTGGTATCGCCGCTCGATGTGCTTGAATTTTTTATTAGACCTTAGCTCCTTAGCAAGGGCTATGGTGCCATTATTGTCGCATTATAGATGAATGGCATCTGATGGCATCACTCCAATCTCTATGGCAAACTTCTTGTACCAGAATGCCTTCTTCGTAGCTTCTGATGCAGCGATATACTCTGCTTCCATGGTGGAATCTACTATCACTATTTGCTTGAAACTCTTCCAACTGACAGCACTACCATTACACACAAACAAACTCTCAGATGTCGACTTTCGATCATCTACATCGATCATAAAATTTGAGTCTATATACCCTTGGACATGGAGTTCTTCATTACCGAAAATCAATAACATATCCTTAGTTCTTCTCAAGTACTTAAGGATACATTTCACAGAAGTCCAGCATTCTTCATCTGGATCCGACTGATATCTACTCGTGACACTTACAGCATAGGCTATATCAGAACGTGTACATAACATGGCATACATTAGGCTCCCTATTACTGAAGCATAAGGAATCTTGCTTATGCATTCTATCTCTTTAAGTGTGCTAGGGCACATCTTCTTGAAGAGATGAATCCATGTCTGAAGGGTACTAATCCCCTCTTAGAGTTTTTCATGCTAAACCTCTTTAGCACTTTCTCTATATACATCTTCTGTGAAAGTCCAAGCATCCTATTCAGTCTATCTCTATGGACCTTAATTCCTAGAATAAAGGATGCTTCTCCTAGGTCTTTCATGAAAAATTTTTTGGATAACCACATTTTAAATATGATCAACATGGAAATATCATTTCCAATATGGAGGATATCATCCACGTATAATACAAGGAAGATAATAACACTCCTACTGATCTTTTGAAGACACATGGTTCCTCCTCATTCTTGATGAAACTAAATAATTTGATCATAACATTAAAATGAGTATTCCATCTCTGAGATGCTTGCTTAAGTCCATATATGGACCTTGGTAGCTTGCATACCTTATGATCAACATCACTGGATGTAAAACTTAGCGGTTGTTTCACATAGATATCTTCCTTAAGGTATCTTTTTAAGAATGCCATTTTCACGTCCATTTACCATATTTCATAATCAAAATAGGCTGTAATAGCAAACAATGTGTAGATGAATTTTAGCATAGCTACTGATGAAAAGGTATCCTGATAGTCAATGCCTTCGCATTGACTATACCTTTTTGCCACTAATCTAGCTTTGAATGTCTCTACATTTCCATTTGCACCAATCTTTCTCTTGTAGATCCATTTACACCCAATAGGTACTATACCTTTTGGTGGATCTACCAAGGTCCAGACTAGGTTTGAGTGCATCGAGTCAATTTCTGACTTCATAGTCTCTAACCATTTCTCAGAGTCGATATCCGATATCGTCTCATCATAGGTTTTGAGATCATCACCATAAACCCCATTACCTATGAGGAACATTTTCTCTACTTCCTCTGAAATAGTACCTAAGTACCTCTCAGGGGGATGGGAATTCTTTTCGACCTACGAGGTGGAGGAGGTAGTGATTGTATTGGCTCAATCTGATTTGGTTCCATTTGATCCTTAGCTCATTGTTCTTATGAGACTTTCTCCTCGAGCTTGATCTGCTTTCCAATGCCGCTATCTTAAATAAACTATTTTTTAAGAAAGATGGCATGTTGACTCATAATCACATTATGATTTTCTGGAATGTAGAAATAATATCCTAATGACTCTTTAAGATATCCTATAAATTAAAATCTAAAGGACCTATAGTCTAACTTATCTGCTTGTTATCTTTTGACATGAGTCAGACAACCCCAAATTCTAAGATGACTCAGACTTGATTTCGTACCATGCCATATCTCAAACGGTGTGGTAGGAACGATTTTAGAAGGAACCCTATTCAGTAAGTATATTACAGTTAATAGACTGTGTTCCTAAAGAAAATCAGGAAGATCTGTGAAGCTTATCATGGATCGGACCATATCTAATAGGGTCCAGTTCCTCCATTTTAAAATCTCATTGAGTTGAGGTATTCCAGATTGAGTTCATTGAGAGACTATGCCATTTTTCTTAAGATAGTCTAGGAATTTCCAACTAAGGTATTTACATCCTCGATCTGATTGAAGAACCTTAATGAGTTTTTCAGTTTGCTTTTCTACTTCATGTCTAAATTTTTTGAATTTTTCAAAATCTTCAGACTTATGTCTCATAAGATATACATATCCATACTAAGATAAATCTTCGATAAAACTTATAAAGTAGACAAAGCTGCCTCTAGCCGGTACATCAAATGGGCTGCACACATCAGTATGTACTAGGGCAAGAAGATCCGAGGCCCTTTCCCCATGTCCTACAAAAGAGAGCTTAGTCATTTTGCCATGAAGATAAGATTCACAAATTGGATATGACTCGAAAGTCAATGAACTCAATAGTCTGATTTTCTTCAATTTGTTAACCCTATCTTCTACTATATGACCTAGTCTTACGTGCCATAGATACCTATCATTTGGACTATCCTTAGGTCATTTTGGTTTTATGGCATTCACATTTTGCTCGATATTAAAAATAGATACATTAATATGTAACTAGTAAAGATTGTTAATAAGAAAACCACTTGCAATTTTATTTTTTCCATAAAGAATGTTACAATGGTTCTTATGAAAACTAATTACACAACCTTCTTGTGCTAAATATGAAACAGAAATCAAATTCCTACTTGCTACAAGCACAAAATAATAATCCTTTAATACTAGGTCTAAACCAGATGATAATCGAAGAGGGTATATTTTCATGGCCACAACAATAATTCTTGCTCCATTATGGATGCATGGGATCATCTTACCATCCCTCAGCCTCCTACCATCCTCAAGATCCTGCATGGAAGTACACAAATGAGCACTAGAACCAGAGTCAAGCATCCAACTAGATGCAGAAGAAATCATAAGGTTAGACTTAATAACGAGCATACCACCAGAAGGACCTGCCTTCTTCTTATTCTTCAGAGTGGCCAGGTAAGTAGGATAGTTCCGCTTTCAATGGCCGTTAGTATTGTAATGGAAATACTTTCCTTTGTTAGTGGCCTTCTTCTTTAGCTCTACCTTTTTCTTCTTTCCTCCTACCTTTTGCCTTTTCATAGACTTTTTCTTCTTTTCAAAAGACTTTCTCTTGGAAGAAGTTCGTTCGATAGTAAGCACTGAGCCTTTAGAACCTTTCATAGAAAGCTCAACAGTAACCAGCATGTTCATAAGCTCAGGCAGAGAATTTTGAAGTTTATGCATATGATAGTTCATGATGAACTGCCCATATGCATTAGTTAAGGATTGTAGAATTATATCATTCTGTAGATCCAGGTCCAACTTCACACCGAGCTTCTCAAGATTTTCCAAATTCTTGATCATCATCAGACAATGTTCTTGGACAGACTATCCATCACACACATTTTAGCCTTGAATAGTCATTTAGTGACTTGATACTTAGCTGTGTGACTCTGTTCACCAAACATCTCTTGTAGGTGAGCCAATATTTGATGGGCAGTCCTGATATCTTCATATTGGCGCTGAAGCTTGTCAGACATTGAGCCCAACATGTAATATCTGGTCTTGTTATCTTCATCCATCCACTTATCAAGAGACGCTCTCTATTCAGGGGATGGATAAGTTGGTAAGATGGGGGGGTCCTGGTCCAATACATGAGTTAACTTCTTGAAACCCAAAATGATTCTAAAGTTTTAGAGCCAATCCTTGTAATTAGGTCCAGTCAGTCTATGGGTGTCCAGGATACATTCTAGTGGATTGGACGCAGACATTTTTCTATAGAGAGTCAAAGTTTCTAGTTAGATATTGTAATTAAGACTTGATCAATTTATTTAAAAATTTTATTTTTAAATAAATTAGCTTTCACTATTTTCTCGGATCCCTACACTCCATCTATAGAGATGCAAAAATCTTCATAGTGGATGGTGCGATCCCACCAACTGACTCATCACCTTACCTAACAGTTATTGGTGGGTTAGCCAATGAGTGAATAACTCTTGTTCAATGATTCTCTAATCATGGTGCATCCAAACTTGATCTCCAATTCATGAATCTCATCATGTCCAGAATATTGATCCACTTCTTAGTTAAGTCAGACCCACCATTTGCACAGATTGAATTCCTAATTTAGTCTCTTACCGTATCCAAAATGTTAAGCCCAATCCATCCTCTAGCCCATAGCATCCAATGCCTAATAAATATGGTTGCATCTTTTTGGTGCAACTGAACCACTATAACCAGCCGAGAACATTCAACCCCAGAAAGCGCCCGCATATCATCAATGGTGGAAGACCTTAGACTTAATCTTTTCTTAGGAAGATTTGATTTAGGTCTCATTAAACTAGACTTGATATAGTCATAACAATTATGATTAACCTAGTGGCATGGGTTAGCTCAGATTATTGGCCACCTCAGATCAGGACTGAGCCAACAAATATGGTAAGGTAAGAGAGATCGATGAAAGGGATATGCCATTAACTCGATAAGAATGCATTTGAGTCAAGTAGCTTCCAATTAAAAATTAGTCAGATGTATCTGCTAAACTTATCTTAGACACCAAATTATTGAGCCAGAACCAATCAGGTTAGCCTACAATCCAGACTCTAACCACTGAGCCTAATTAGGTCTTAGCTTGATCGATCACTCATGTGATTCAATCTTGACCCAGACTTAATTTATTAGGCTGGTCAATTTAAGCACTCTTGATCCTATCTAACCAACTCTTGATTCAGTTTGATCAACCGCTTAGACCTAATTGAGCTACCCAGCCTGAACCCAATTTTATGAATATGTCTTAAATCCAAAAATTCTTAATTTTTAGACTAAACATATTTCATAATCTTAATTCTCAATTAAGTTTAGGATTCACAAACAAAATATGTAAATAAAATTCTAGGTTTTCAGGATCTAGGATTTTGCAGAAAATAAGTTTTTGAGTTTCTGATTAAGGATGAATACATAGCACCCCTACACATTATAAGAACACTCCATTGAATGAAAGAAGAGGGCATTTAAACTCTACTTTATTCTTATGACTGGACGACCAAGGAGAATGCCTTAATCAAAAATATAAAAACTACAAAACTAGTTAGATCTACATCATATATCTCATATATAAAATTGATCTAACTATAAACATATTTTGCATACATCTCATGTATCATATCATGCATATTTTTTAGATCTAAATTATCTCATAATCATCTAAAAAATTAAATTTAAATTAATCTTATTAAACTAAATTCTATAATAGATAATTATGTAGAACTATTCTACAACCAGTCTAAACATGCATTCATCATATCTCATATGAACAAAAATTAAATAACTTTATTTAATTTTTAGATCTTATTATAATATTTATAATATTAAAAAATAGTAAATAAATTAATCTAAAAATTATAACTTAATCAAATTAAATTATGATCATGCAAGACTATACATAGAACTATTCTATTTTACAACTAGTCATGCATCTTGTAAAACTTACATTTAAATTTTTTAATTTTTAATTTTTTCGATTTCAGATCTAATCATATCTCATGTGATATCTAAAATCATCTAATTATTAGATTAGAATTAAATTAAAATTAAATCTAAATTATTTATAGAAATCTGGCTCTGATCCTAGGGGTCTTAAGGTCTGGTTTGAGAGGTCTTAAGGGGGCTAATTCATGTATGGGTTGAAATTAGATCCAGGGGATGAGAGCATGTGAAACTTGAACTCGGTGAGTGCTTTCATGTATTGGGTTAGTCGGAGAGTTTTTTGGTCGGGCCTAATGGCTGTATAAATACATAGGTTATATTAGGGTTTCATTATGCTATGGAATACAAACCTTTTCTTCCTCAACTCTCTTCTTCTCTTCTCTCTAGAGTTGCCACCTTAGGATTCTTGAAGAAGCCCTAGAGAAGGGGGCGTCTCCCTCAAGCCCAAAGATAGAGGTGCCCCATCATAGATTCAGGTGGAGGATCGATTGTTTGCTGCATATAAAAAACATCACAGGTTCCTTCAGATCTGTGCTAAAGATTAGGGGCTTCCACAATATGGTATCGGGGCTTGTGATGCCAAGGATGATTGACGTTTAAGTAATATCATGGAACATCAATTGGTATCAGAGAGAGGTGATGCCAGTTGGTGCGCTTACACATCTTTCATATCTCATATGAATAAATCAAAAATTAAAAATTTTATTTTTTATTTTAGAATTTATTATAATAATTATAATATTAAAAAAAAATTAAATATATCTAAAATTATATTTAATCAAATTAAATACATGATCATTCTAGAGTACATATAGAACTATTCCATACCTAGTCTAGTCATGCATCTCAAACATATTTGATCTAAATGATTTAATTTTTTTAATTTTTTAATTTTAGATCTAACACATCTGATGTGACATCTAAAACCTTTTAATATCTTATCATTAATAAATATAAAATCAGATCTAAGGTATATCTGAAGAACTACTAATGCAGCTCTGATACCAGTTGAAGAAAAATTCTGTTTTTCGGCATAGGATCATTCAGATCTGATTGGATCTAAAAGAATATTTTAAAAATTTTTCTTCTAAGATCTTAATCAAATTTGAGATATCTTGAACCTATTCCTTTAAGATCTAATATTAAGATTAAAAATAAAATTAAATCTAATTAATTTCATACCTTGTATTTTGGATAATCAGATTATCCTATGATGATCTTGATCTGTCTTGAGGTTCTAGAAGGAGCCACACATGCACTTGGCCTCTATTAGTATCCACTCAAGTAGGATCTAGACATCCTCTCCTTGTGAATTTTTTTTTCAAATATCATATCTAAATCTGATATGGAAGTCCTTTAAAAGAATTTCTGAAAGCATCATGTCCGTCTCATGAACACCATCGCATAGGTGCTGAACTCTTCACAAATTTGATAGGATTTTCTTCTCAAATTTATTTCCAACCTTTGGCACTTAGAAGAAGGGAAGAGAGAAGATTAGAGAGGGCACGGAATATGGAAGGGGTGACAGCCTTTGGATGTCAAAATTATATCTTTCATGAAGAGCCTTGGTGCAAGGGTTCTTATACAAAAGCATAGCACCAAGTTAGAGTCCCTCTTTGACCAAAATCCTTATTGATTCGATCATTGGGACTTCTGAACTTGATCTCCACAAAAATCCTCAAATCTCATTTAATTTTGATACCAAAAATTAATCTGAAAGGTGGCGGCATGAGTAGATAAGGAAGAGTCCACTACGCCTAGGACTCTTCCCTTAAGAGTTTGATCCAAATCAAATTCTATTAAAACTTAGTCTAGACATCTCTAAAAATCACAAAATTTGCACACCCAATGTATGACTCATGCCCTATCACATATCCAAAAATAAGATCAAAAGGATTTCTAAAACTTTTTTTAGAAGCCTCTGATCAGGTTGCCCTCAATTCTCTCAATTAAGTCAACTTTTGATCCTACTCCAATTTGACTATGAATGGATTTAATTTCTATAATTAATCTGATCTGAACTTATTCCAGTCAGATGAAAATAAATCTATTCAAAATACAAGAATAAGTCAAATCAAATTTGACTCAATTGTGATGAATCAAAAAGATTACAGAAGAAGAAAGTCAGGCTCAATCGTGTGCTAGCACGATTACCTTGAACCTGATTGGATCTAATCTAAATCAACCAAACTAGATTAGCTCAACTGATGACATCCAGACCCAAATTCTTATTTGTGAGATCTAGTTAGATTTAATTCTATATGATAATGAGACATGTTGCGATCTTCATCATCAACATCATTGAAATATCTTTTGATGAACTAGAACTTTTCTGATTCATACAATTAGAATGATCGATCATCAAAATCATTCTAATTGCTCCCAAAATCCACTAGTGACACCTAACAGTATATGGTGGCAACTCATCAGAACTGAAAGTGAATCTCTTGGTGTAGTTACCTGTGTGATTGGGTTCTTCAATCTTGAGCCCCGACAGGATTAGGGTTAAGATGAACTCATCAAACCCAATGTCCATTATATGAATTAATCATTTGATTCGATTTCAATGTGAAACCCTAATAGAAAATCTTTCTATCATCTTCACTCTACCATGGCCATGGGCTTAAGGACTCAATCTCATGATTATCATAGGGCTACTCCTTATCTATTGAGGTAGATAGATCTCTTATTGGTGTAATCTAATTCCTACAATAAACATGCTATAGCCAACATACAGCTCAAGGTTTCAAATGGCTAGGAGATCGAGTTATAATGTTGTCAAACTATAACACCCTCAAGGTGAACTATCGATTTATCTCAAGTCAAAGAACCAAACATACCTACTACAACATCGAGCCAGTCATCGACGAGAAGGTAGACTTTCTTATGACTGCTCGAGATGGTCATGCTCAGTGCCCTCATTTTCTAACAGGTACCTATACTCTCGCTCAGATGTCTCCAAACTGTAGATTCAAGATACATCTATCCTAAGAAAATGATCGTACACCAATCTTCTGGATCGATCACCATCCTCGTGATGATCATATGATCGGGAGCTATTTATGAGTTAATTATGAAAATTTATGTCTCAAATTTTCGACACTTGAAAATATGAATTGTCATTACCATTAACTCAAAGGATGTATCACAGACTCTTTAAATACACACTATGATAGAAAATAATTCTTTCATTAATTTATAGTCAAAATTATAAAATTATCCTTAGAAGTGTATTATAAGTGTTTAGCCAATCTAGCTTTTAGGATACACATCTAACATAGATGTCATCATGGTGGATTGGAGCAGCATAACGGAGCTCCTCAATTTGCTGATTCATATCTTGAAGTTTCTGATCGAGAGCATCATCTCGATTGTAGATTCTGGAGGGATTCTAACTATAGATGTGGAAGGTCTCTTTCGGGGAGGAGTCATGGTCAAAATAAGGATCTTCTACTCTCTGCTTCTCCTTCCCAGGGGTAACAAGTCTATTAACCCAAGTGACCCTCATTTGCATCAGTTCTTGAAGCTCCGATGGGGTCTCTCTGATTGGGTTGCCATCGGAGGCTGCTGTATGGCCTACACCATCTTGGTGAGGCCTCGAACCAGCTACATTAGCTGGTGGAATTGCTCTGGATCCACCATGGCTGCCGATGGAGGAGGTTGAGGTACTGGTGGTGGAGCAAGAATAGATAGATCTAGCTCAAATCTAGTGGCTAAAGCAGTAGACCGTCGGGTGGTCATCTTCTTTATAGGCATTTTTGGTGCTGAAAAAGATCAAATAGAGATGTATCTCGAAGGATCGAATGAAGAAAATGAACAAAATTGACTAAGCACTTCTTTTAGAACAAGGGCTCAAGCGTCCTTCCTCTAGCACCAATCCTATTGATGTAGAATTTGATTGATGCCAGAGCGAGCTGGAGCTAGAGAGGATGAAGTCGCCACTGATGACCTACAAGACAAGCCCTAACTAGAGTTGGGGGTGGCTTTGGTAGGACTGTCCGATGATCAAGTCAGCTATTCTGACCAACAGAAATGGAGTGCTCCAAAAAATTAAGACAGAGTCATTAGGAAGAAAAAGAGAGCTTAGAGAGAATGTATCTGAAGGGTATCTTTTATAGATAGAGTGTGTAACAAACTAATAGCGATAGCCATAACCATTTAGTAGTGGGCTGCTTGGGCCATGTGGAGTTTGTTACAGAGAGTGGTGTCTATTATCGCGACTTGCCAGTCAAGAGTGGTGTTCGTTATCATGACTTGCCAATCTATTGGAGATTAATAGTCAAAGTTCGAATGGAGTAGGTACTGACGGTGAAGTGCTTCAAGTCACACCAGTCCCAGAGAAGTTTAGACTTCTTTAGGATCGTCTGCATGTAGGTTGGATTGCATTATATTGAGAGCCGAATTTGCGTAGATGATGAGGTCCTTTTAGATGACCATAGGGGGCTCAATCGGAAGAAATTCTTCTTGTCAATTGGTGGAATGTAACAAAAAAGAGTTCAGAAGGCTTATTACTAGATGAGTCCAGCTTGAAGGAGTCCAAAAGTCTACTGGAGGAGTTTGGATGGAAGTTTGCTGGAGGAGTCCGAATGGAAGTTCTGCTGGAGGAGTCCGGATGGAAGTCTGCTGGAAGAGTCCAGAAAGAGATCTGCTAGAGAAGTGCTGGAGGAGTCCGAAAGAAGATCTGCTGGAGGAGTCTGGATGGAAGTCTGCTGGAGGAATCCGAAAGAAGATCTACTAGAGGAGTGCTGGAGGAGTTCGGAAGGAGATCCACTAAAGGAGTCCAGAAGAAGATCCACTGGAGGAGTCCGGACGAAAGTCTGCTGGTGGAATCCAAAAGAAGATCCACTAAAGGAGTTTGAATGGAAGTCTATTGGAGGATGGCCATCTTGGGATCATTCTGAGACAAGATGCCAAGTTGAACTTCGGTAGGAGTAGGTCTAACCCCACTAATAGTCTTCCTACTCGAGTTCGAAATTCAAAGGAAGAGAATACAAAAAAGATGACTGTCAAAGTTCTTTTCCGAGTTCTATGCCCGTTGGATGAAAAGTCATGGCATTTACTGCACTGATGCCAAAATTTCTTAAATACGAGATGATTTAAAAAGATAATTTTTTGAAATACCCATCGAAACTTTGCCTTAGGTATGATGCAATTATGGTTCCACCAGCCGTCAGTCATCTGTCATGATGAGGGAGGCATGTGTCATACGAGGATCGGCTGGACGAGGTCTACCATCATAACCATCTCGAGCTCTGTAGGATATTAAAATTCATTTTCTTCTCTTGAGGCCTCACTTCTCTTCGAGCTCCTCTCCTTCTTCCTCCGGTAGCCTTTTTTTGCTCAAGCATTCTTTGATTTCTTCCTTCGTTCCTTTCACTCACCGATGCTTTCCTGCTCGATTTTCGTTGTGCCCATTGTCCTGTTGCCCTTCTTGATCGATTTAGGTTAGTTTCATAATTTTTCCTCTAATTATTTCAGTGTCTTTCACATCTTCTCCCTTCGGCTTCTTTAAAAAGGTTTTGCACCTCATTTTCTCAATTTTTTGAAGATCTTTTGGTGTTTGTTTGATCCGAATGTCTTCGAAAACTTCTTAGTCTACCGATTCCTAGAGTCCTTCCAGTGTGACCTTCCAAAACCCTGACCCCATAGATGAGACTGATCTTAGAAGCATGCCCCATCTGACCTTTGTGTTGGGTTCGATCCGTAGCACCTTGACCTCAAACGATCTTTTATTAATTAGAATACGATATGAGGTTCCACTGAAATATGAACTAGAACTTCCTGACCCGAGTGACCAGGCCAGCTCTCCCTGCCCGGCCAATTTTGTCTATACTTGAAAGCTCTTCGTGTCGGGCTAAGACTTCCACTTCCACCTTTTGTAGTTGCCCTTTTTTTATTTTTGAATATTTTCTTAGCTTCCATAGTGCCAAATTCTTTTAGGTTTCTGATCGAATTTTTCTTCCTTTACCACTTAGCCAAAGTTCGTTCGACCATTTCAATTTTTAGAAACTATTATACCTTCAAATGCCATCCTTCTGCAAAGGACTGGTGGTACTTCTCCCCCCAATTCAGCATGAAGGGGTTACTAAAAGGTGCTCCTTCATCTGTCCATGATTGGAAGGAGAAGTTCTTCTTCGTACATTGTCGAACATTGATGTTAGGGCTTCCTCCTTTGGGTCTCCTTAGAGAGTCCGTCCGCTGAGCCCCCAGGTTAGATAGGGGTGACCTTGATTTTTCCAATAAGCTCAAGAATTACTGGATTCCTTTCCTACCTGAACATCTAAAAGATCAGACCTTGTTTAACATGGGTTTGAGTCTCCTTGACCCTGCTGGTATATTTTCGCATTCTACGAGCTTTAATGGGGTTCCTCTTATATACGTTTTAATTATGACCCCCTCTTTGTTGCAGAGATGGATGCCCAAACAATTAAGATGCTCACCAAGGGGCTTCAGGCCCATAAAAGGAAAGAAAAAGCTCCTAGCAAAAGTTTGAACAGAGCAAAGGTCGATGCCTCGAGCTCCGCGACCCATGCCGCTGCCGTCACTACCTCTGAGGTTGCCGAGGGTGCCAAAGTTATCCCTGCCATCGAGGTCAGCATTGTTAATGGGGGCTTTATGCCTTTGACATCCCTGAGTCTTCCAGCTAAAGATCAAGCTCCACAGCCTCCCACCAAAAAGGATAAATGCAGGAAAAGAAGGGGAAGAAGAAGGAAAGGACAAATGGGGGAAAAGAAGGGGAAGAAGAAGGTCATCGTCAAGATGTTTCGCAAAGCTCATCTTAGTGAGTCCAATGATGACAACAATGTGCTGGGAGAAGATCCCTTCAATGATCCGAATCTCTTCTAGGATCTAACTGACAAGTTCACCATATCTAAGATTGTAAATTGAATTGTCGACCTTGATCATGCACAGCTCATGTGGGATTCCCTTGGAACCTTCCTCAAGATAATCACCTTGTTGACTCTTTTTTCTCTCTCTTTCCTTCTCTCCACTTTTTCTCTTCTTTTTTTTTTTGCATGCATAACACAACTCATTTACTATAGTCGAGTCATCAGATACTTATACATATCAAAATGGTAAACCATTTGAGGTCAAAAGCATTGAAGGCTTAAGAAGACCTTCAAGTTGAAGTCGACCACCTCCAGGAGAAGATCGACGAGACTAACCGTCTTCTAAAGGAGAAGGCGATCGAGGTCGAAGGTCTTCAAGAGGTGCTCAGAAAAGAAGAATTTACCTCAATAGAGTTGAAGGCCGCGTTGGCCGGAGAGGAGGAGAGGAGGAAGAAGGTCGAGGTTAAGATTGCCAAGCTAAAGGATCAAACTTTGAGGCAAATCTTGGAGGCGAAGGTCCAGGCAGTGGAGGAGTTTAAGGTTTTCTCTGAAATGAGGGACTTGAACATTGCATTTGGCTGGGAGGCCTTTCAGAAGGGATACAAATTCTACGAGGATCGAGTGGCTACCAAGTTTTCCGAACTTGATCTTGGTTTCTTATACGGGGAGGTTCCTAATGAAGAGGCATGATCATCCACTGTCACAGCCGACCCTTCTCCTACCGAAGCCATCCTCGAGCCTACTGCTGAGGCGCCCAAACTTGCACTGGAGCCGGAGGTAGTAGAGAATGCTCCAACCTCGTTCGTAGCTATTCCTCTCGAGGTCTAAAATTTTAAACAATTGTACTTCTTCTTTTTCTCTTTTTTTTTTTTATGTATGTTCAAACATTTTGAGAAATGAAAATGAATTTTCTTTTTCTTATAATTGTGCTATGATGAATGTTATTCAAAATCTTTCTAGTGACCAAAGTTAAGGTCAATCATCTCCAACCGACACTGAACCACAATCTGAAGGTAACCCTCTGAGACCTATGGTCAAAATTTTAAAAAGAAAAATGCATCACCTAAAGATGAAGTTGAAGAAGATGGAAGACGAGCTTCAAAGATCTAGATAAAATGCTTCGAAGGTGATGATTGAAGTCACTCTCCTTCGCAAGTTGCACATGAAAGACTCCATGAGCTTCAACATTAAGAAAGGTAACTTCAAGAGAGAGTTGGCCGAACTTAAGAAAAATGCCAGTGACAAGTCCTAGGCATTAACTACAAAGGTCAGCTTCCTTGAAGTTGAGCTCAAGACGGCAAAAGAGAAAATTTATCTATTGGAGGGGATTCACCATGATCTTCCGACAAGTTTCGATATGAATGAAATTAGTTGCAAAGATTTTCTACACTCCAGAAGTAGTTGCATGATGCCGAGCTTGCCTATGAGACCTACCGATTGGACTGGTGTGTGAGGATATCCTTACTGAAGCAAAGGCTCTCACTCCTAACAGCGAGATGGTCCAGCTTCAACAGTAGCTCATCGATAGCTATCAATCTAGCACAAGTAGCGAGTCAGAGGAGATTGCCTCCATAAAGTGGATCATGAGCAAGCTCTCAGAATTGGTTGGGATGGAGAAGGCCAAAGTTCAATGGCTGAAGCTTCAGTTGATTTACTAATAATAGGCTATCAAGGATGCTGAAGTTGAATCAAAAGTTCTAAAAAAAAGACTATGGGCATTAGAAGAAAATTACCGAAGGGCTGACAGGATATTCCATGATAACTTGATAAGAAGAAAGGAGCTCGAGGAGGAGATCGTCAGTCTGAAGGAATCCTTGGTGATAGCTAGCAGCCCCAAGTCTGAGGAACCTTATCCTTCTTAGAACTTTGATTTTTTTTTTTTGTAACCAATCTTGTAGACCCTCATTTTGTAATCAATTTTGATTTTAATAAGATGATATCTTCTTCCATTTTTGCACTGAGTGGATTTGGATGTTTGTCGATAGCTCTGCTTTTCTTTCCTTTTCTTGTTAGGATGAGATCCTTCCCAAGAATATCAGAATGCAAGAGGGGCATTGGAAGGGCCTCTCCCCTCCTCCAGTCTTAAGCAACCAGAGATCTTTATCTATAATAGGATGAGGTTCTCCTCCTATTTCTGACATAGTTAGAATTTGCTTGTATTAGAATGACGTTCTCCTCCTATTCCTAATAGGACAGTGAGGGCACAAAAAGGCCATTGAAGGGGCCTCTTTCCTCTTTCGATCTTTAGCAATCAGAGGTCATCATCCATGTTAGGATGAGGTCTTTCTCTTGTTCTTGGCACAATTAGCCTTTGCTTATGTTAGGACGAGGTTCTCCTCCTATTCCTAACAGGGTAGTAGGGGCATGAAAGGACCATTGAAGGGGCCTCTCCCCTCCTCCTATCTTAAATAACTAGAGGTCTTCATCCATGTTAGAATAAGATCCTCCTCCTATTCCTAGGATGGGTAGGCTTTGCTCATATTAGGATGAGGTTCTCCTTCTATTCCTAACAAGACAGTAGGGGCACGAAAGGGCTATTGAAGGACCCTCTCCTCTCCTCCTATCTTAAATAATCGGAGGTCTTCATCCATATCAGGATGAGATCCTCCTCCTATTCCTAGCATAGTTAGGCTTTGCTCATGTTAGGATGAGGTTCTTCTCCTTTTTTTAACAGGATAATAGAGATGTGAAAGAACTGTTGAAGGGGCCTCTCCCCTTCTCTTATCTTAAATAATCGGAGGTCTTTGACTGTACTTATAGGTGAATTTTGGATGAGTCGTTTCTTGTTACCATATGATTTTGTGCCAAAAGATGAAACTATTTTATTAAGATGGAATTACTGATAGTACATTCATAGATTTTTTAAATTTCAAGATCGAGGAAGATCAGCTCTTCCAAGCTCTTTTAAATAATAAGTCCCATGCCGCACAACCTTCTTGACTTCATATGGGCCTTCCCAATTTGGGACAAGCTTTTTTTGATTTTGAGGTTGCAAAATAGCTACTCGTCGAAGTACCAAGTCTCCCACTTTGAATACCTTGTCCCTGACTTTGGAGTTATAGTAACGAGCTACCTTCTGCTTGTAGGCCACCACCCAGACTTGATCTTCTTCCCATCTTTCCTCCAACAAGTCGAGGATAGCCCTGAGATCCTACGAGTTACGCTGTTCATCGAATGTCACAACTCATGTTGACGAAAGTTTGAGCTCTATTGGGAAGACCGCTTCTATTTTGAAGGCCAAAGCAAATGGAGTCTCTCTAGTTGACAGGCTTAGGATAGTTCGGTATGCCCATAGCACGTGATAGTGTTCGTTCACCCACGTTCCTTTTGCTCTCTTAAGTCATTCTTTAATACCCCGCAGTAGGGTTTGGTTGGTTAACTCAGCCTCGTCATTAGCCTACGAGTGGGCTACTGATGTAAAATTATGGGCAATGTTCAGATCTTCACAGAACTCGACAAATTTTATCCCTGCAAACTAATGCCTATTATCTATTATAAGGATCCAAGGTAGACCAAATCTGCACATAATTGATTTCTAGATGAAGTCCTGCATTTTAGCTTTGATGATTTTTGCCAAAGATTCGGCCTCAACCAATTTTGTGAAGTAATCGATCACCACTAGTAGAAACTTTCGCTATCCAGACGCCATAGGAAAGGGTCCGAGTATATCTATCTCTCATTATGCAAATGATCATAGAACACTTAGGGGCGTAAGCTTGGAAGCCAGCTGTCTTTGAATATTTATATTTCTCTGACATTGATTACATTTTCTGATGTACGCCATAGAGTCTTGATGCATGGTTGGCCAGTAGTAGCCCTACCAAAGTAGTTTATGAGATAGAGATCTAGCCCCAGATGACTTCCGTAGATTCTTTCATGCACTTTTCATAGTGCAAAATCAGTCTCAAAGGGCCAAAGACATCTTAAGATCGATAAAGAATATGATTTTTTATATAACTTGCCTTCATATAGAACATTTCGGAAGGCTTGATTTCTAAGTCTCTGAGCTTCTTTCAGGTCATAGGGAAGAACTCCATTCTTAAGATAAGCAACTAGTGGATCGATCCAGCTCGGCTCATGCTCGACTTGCATCATGAACTATGACTCCTCTAAATTTGGGTATTTCAGAACTTCAAAGAAGACTTTCTTAGGTAGTTCTGTGGGAGCCAAAGTGGCCAACTTAGAGAGAAGGTTGGCTCTTGCATTTTTCACTCTTGAAATCTATTGGATGCCAAAACTATCAAAGGTCGGAGTCAAGTTCTTCACTTTCTCAAGATACTTTAGCATGCTTTCCTTCCAAGCTTCATAATTGCCACTAACTTGCCTGACCACTAATTGAAAGTCACTGTAAGCTTGGAGCCGATCTACTTTCAGTTCATTAGCTATTCTCAACCTGACGATCAAAGCTTTGTATTCGCCCCATTGTTTATTATAGAAATTTGAAATGCAGTACATATTTGATAATAAGCCACTCTAGGTTAACCAAGATCAGTCCTGCGCCTGCATCAGAAGCATTGGATGAACCATCCACATACAGGGCCAAAAATCTTCAGGAAGGTCTCTAGACCACATACAAGAAATTCAAAATGCAGCGCATATTCTTTCATAACTCCATGCCTCTGAAGAGCTAAACTCTCATCAAAGACTACATCTCTACTGATGACAGCATTCTTCTCCAAGGGATCACATAGTTTGTATCCCTTCGCTCCCCATGGGTAGCCTAAGAAAATCATCTTCTTTGACCTAGCATCCAGCATGCTTCATTCACGAGTAGTAATGTGCACATAGGCTGTGCAACCAAACACCCTGAGGTGGCCTAACTCTACCTTCTTTCCAGACCACTTCTCCTTAGGAATCCCTTCTTCTAGTCTAGTATGTGGTGACCGATTCACCAGGTAGCCTGCTGCATCAACTATTTCCACCCAAAAGCCTTGGCAAGTGCTACTTGAAGCCTCATGCATCTTGCATTCTACAGGAGAGTCCTGTTCATCATTTCAGCCATCCCATTCTGCTATGGAGTTTTCTTCATTGTGAAATGCCTTTGAATGCCACATTCCTCATAGAATACCTAAAACTCCCTATTGGTAAACTCTTTACCATTATCAAATCTTAAGCACTTGACACTATGCCCATTCTCCTTCTCCACCTTGGCTTTCCACACCTTAAACTTGGAGAAAATATCTAACTTTTTTCTTAAGAAATAAACCAACATCTTTTTTGAAAAGTTATCAATCAGTGTCAAGAAGTAGCTGGCTCCATTCTTGGCCAAGATAGGTACTGGTCCCCACACATCTATATGCACAAGCTCCAATGGGGCCGCACTCTTAGCTGTACTGATGGCAAACTAAACCCTCTTCTATTTACCCATCTGGTATGGCTCACAGACCTCTGAAACTCCACACACCATATCTGAAATTACTCATGCCTACTCAGCTCTTGCATCCCTCGATCTCCCATGTGGCCCAGGCAGTAGTGCCACAATCGATGCAAGTCTTGCTGATCTTATGTCGCTGCTGCTATATTAGAATCTCTGATCATAACTGACCCTTCTAACCTAAAAGGTTATTCTCTAGCCTTCTACCTCTCATCACCACCATGGTCTCATTGAAGATATTCAGGACTCCACTCCTAGCATGACTGCTAAATGAAGGAAAAAATCTTATTTTTTAGGTCAGGTTTGTTCAGATCTGATTGGATCAAGAGAGATATTTCAAAAATTTTTTCTCTAAGATCCTAATTAGATCTAAGATTCCTCAGATCTGATCTTATTCTGATAATAAAAATAAAATTAAAAAAAAATTAATTTAATTATACCTTTATTTTGGGTAATCTAATTATCCTATGATGATTTCGATATTTGCCTGAGGTTCTGGATGTAGCCATGCAAGCATCTGAACTCTACCGATATCCACTCAGATAGGATCTAGAGATCTTCTTCTTCTCAATCAATGCTCCAAAAATTAGATCTAGATCTGATCTTGAAGGTCTTCAAAACTTCTTTTGAAGAACAGCCATTGTTTCTTGCAGTAGTGCTGCCTTCTTCCTTTCCTAGCACCTTTCACTTGCTTGGATCGCACCTTATTCATGCCCAAAACCTCTTGAGCATGGAGAGGAGAGAGAGGACCAGAGGATGTCATGGAAAAGGAGGAAGAGAGGCTTTATGGTGTGGGCTAAAGGTAGAAGCATTAAAAACCTAGGCGCAGATAGGATTTATATAGATCTTGCTGCGCCATGCAGTGCCACATCATCCGGGCCAATCATGGCCCTTTGTGCAATCGGATCTAAATTTGATTGATAGGATGAAATCATCTGATCCAATCAGATGAGAGATCCTCAAAACCATCCTAAGCTGGTGCAAAGACTAGGTCAAATAAGAGTTCTTGGCACCACAGAGTTTAATCCCCTGAAGCAACTCTAGAGTCCCATCTATATGGGACTCCTCCTTTATCCTCATGGGGTGCATGCCTCCTTAGGCATGCACCCTCTTTCTATCTACATTTTAGCAGAGGGACAAAGCCCCAGGTACTCTCCTATAGGTGCATGACACATGGGCAGATGTCCAAGCATCCAAGATCAACATTTGACCAATGTCCGAAAATAGGAATTAGCAGGTAATTGAAAATGGCAGGTATTATCTTAAATTTATCTCATAAATTAAGATAACCCTTTTCTGATCTAGACAAGCTCTAGCCAGACCAAGTAAAGGTTTTTGAGTGAGTCCAAACATATTTGGCTCAATTGAGACAAGCTATAATGATTATTAAAGCAGAACATTAGGCTCAATCGTGTGCAAGTATGATTTTCTTAAACCTAATTGAATTTTATCCAAATTAATTTAACTGGATTAGTCCAATTGATAACATCTAGATCTAAACCCATATTTGTGTGACCCAGTTAGGTTCAGTTCTATATGGTAATGGAATATGTCGCGATCTCTATCATCGACATCATCGAAACACCTTCTGATGGATCAGAACTTTTCTAATTTAGACAACTAGTATGATCGATCATCCAAACTATTCTAATTGCTCTCAAAATTCAACAGTGACACCTAGTAGCATATGGTGGCAACCCATCAAAACTAAAAGCAAACCTCTCGGTGTAGTTACCTGTGTGATTAGGTTTCTCTATCTTGAGCTCCGACTGAATTAGGGTTAAGATGATCTCGTCAAACCCTAATATTCGTCATATGAATTAATCATTCGATTCAAATCCAATGTGAAAACCCTAATAGAAACTCTTTCTACTATTTTACTTTACCATGGCCATAGGCTTATGGACTTGATTCTTATGATCATCATAGGGCTACTCCTCATCTACCAAAGTAGATAGATCCCCTATTGGTGCAATCCAATTCCTACAATGAACATGCTATAGCCAAGATACACCTTAGAATTCCGAATGGCTAGGAGATTGAGTTATGGTGTAGTCAAACTATAGCACCCTCAAGGTGAACTATCGATGCACCTCAAGTCAAAGAATCAGACACACCACTGCAGCTTCAAGCCAGTCATCGATGACAAGATAGACTTCCTTATGACTGCTCAAGGTGGTCGCACTCAGTGCCCTCATTCTCTAATGAGTACCTGTACTCTCGCTCCGATGTCTCTATACCCTAGACTTAAGACTCATCTATCCTAAAGAAGCAATCGTAGATCAATCTTCTGGATCAATCACCATCCTCATGATGATCCTAAGATCAAGAGCATTTTATGAGTTAATAATGAAAATTCATGTCTTAAATTTTCAACTCTTGAAAATATGAACTATTAGTACCATTAACTCAAGGAATGTATCACAAACACTTTCAAATACACACTATAATAAAAAATAACTCATTTTATTATTTATAATCAAAATTATAATTTTGTCCTTAGAAGTGTATTATAAGTATCAACCAATTTGACTTCTAGAGCACACATATCTAACAAACTTCCACTTGACCTAAAGTCAATTGGCTACAAATCTAGGTCCCATCTTCTCAAGGTGGGCTTCGATCTTCTACTGGCCCAATGGCTTTGTAAGTGGATCTATCATATTATCTGTGGAGTCAACTCTCTCGACCTCAACGTAACCTTTCTCGAGGTAACCGCGGATGATGTGGTATCACCCCTCGATGTGTTTGGATTTTTGGTGAGACCTCGACTCCTTAGCAAGGGCTATGGTGCCATTATTATTGCAGTATAAAGGAATGGCATTCGATGGTATCACTCCAATCTCTACGGTGAACTTCTTATACCAAAATACCTCCTTCGTAGCTTCTGAGGCTACAATGTACTCTGCTTCCATGGTGGATCTGCTATCACTGTCTGCTTGAAACTCTTTCAACTAACAGCACCATCATTACACACAAACAGACTCCCAAATGTCAACTTTCGATCATCTATATCAAACATAAAATCTGAGTCTATATACCCCTGGACTTAGAGTTCTCCATTACCAAAAATCAACAACATATCCTTAGCTCTTCTTAAGTACTTAAGGATACATTTCACAAAAGTCCAGTATTCTTCATTTGGATTCGACTGATATTTGCTCATGACACTCATAGCATGGGCTATATCAGGTCATGTACATAACATGGCATACATGAGGCTTCCTATTGCTGAAGCATAAGGGATCTTGCTCATGCATTCAATCTCCTTAGGTGTGTTGGGACACATTTTCTTGGAGAGATGAATGCCATGTCTGAAGAGTACTAATACCCACTTGGAGTTTTTCATGCTAAACCTCTTTAGCACTTTCTCTATGTACATCTTCTATGAAAGACCAGCATCCTATTCGATCTATCTCTATAGACCTTAATTCCTAGAATGAAGGATACTTCTCCTAGGTCTTTCATGGAGAATTTTTTAGATAACCATATTTTAACTATGGTCAACATGGGAATATCATTCCCATTAAGGAGGATATCATCCACCTATAGTACAAGGAAGATAATAGTGCTCTCACTAACCTTTTTGAAAATACATGGTTCCTCCTCATTCTTGATGAAACCAAACAATTTGATCACATCATTAGAATGAGTATTCCAACTCCGAGATGCTTGCTTAAGTCTATATGCAGACCTTTTTAGCTTGCATACTTTGTGATCAGCATCACTGAATGTGAAACCTAGAGGTTGTTTCATATAGATATCTTCCTCAAGGTATCCATTTAAGAACTCCATTTTCACATCCATTTGCCATATTTCATAATCGAAATAGGCTACAATAGTAAGCAATGTGTAGATGGATTTTAGCATGGCTACTAGCGAAAAGATATCCTGATAGTCAATGCTTTCATGCTGATTATAATCTTTTGCCACTAATCTAGCTTTGAATGTCTCCACATTCCCATCTACACCAATCTTTCTCTTGTAGATCCATTTATACCCAATAGATACTATACCTTCAGGTGGATCTACCAAGGTCCAGACTTGGTTTGAGTGTATCGAGTTAATTGTTGACTTCATTGACTCTAACCATTTCTCGAAGTCGATATCCGATATCATCTCTCATAGGTTTTGGGTTCATCACCATGAACCCCATTACCTACGAGAAACATTTTCTCTACTTTCTTTGAAATAGTACCTAAGTACCTCTCAAGGGGATGGAAAACTCTTTCCAATCTATGAGGTGGAGAAGGTAGTGATTGTATTAGCTCAACCTAATTTGGTTCCATAAGATCCTTAGCTCGTTGCTCTTGGAAGACTTTCTCCTTGAGCTTGATCTGCTTTTCAATGCCACCATCATAAATAAACTATTTTTTAAGAAAGATGGCATGTCGAATCATAATCATATTGTGGTCTTCTAAAATATAGAAATAATATCCTAATGATTCTTTAGGATATCCAATGAATCGAGCTCTAAAGGATCTATAGTCTAAATTATTCGCTTGTTGTCTTTTGACATGAGCTGGACAACCCCAAATTCTGAGATGACTCAGACTTGATTTCTTACCATGCCATATCTCATACGGTGTAGTAGGAATGGTTTTAGAGAAAATCCTATTTAGTAAATATATAGCAGTTAACAGACTATGTTTCTAAAGAAAATCAGAAAGGTCTATGAAGCTCATCATGGATCGGACAATATCTAATGGGGTCCGATTCCTCCATTCTAAAATCCCATTGAGTTGAGGTGTTTCAGGTGGAGTCCATTGAAAGATTATGCCATATTGCTTGAGAAAGTCTAGAAATTCTTGACTAAGGTATTCACCTCATCAATCTGATTGAAGAACCTTAATAGGTTTTTTAGTTTGCCTTTTCACTTCATGTCTGAATTTCTTAAACTTTCCAAAGGCTTCAGATTTGTATCTCATAAGATACACATACCCATACCGAGATAAATCATCGATAAAGGTTATGAAGTTGACAAAGTTGCCTTTAGTCGGCACATCAAATGGATTGCACACATCAGTATGTACTAGGGTAAGTAGATCCATGGCCCTTTCCCCATGTCCTATAAAAGAAAGCTTAGTCATTTTGCCATGAAGACATGATTTATAAATTGGATATGACTTGAAAGTCAATGGACTCAATAGCTCGATTTTCTCCAATTTGTTAACCTTATCTTTTGCTATATGATCTAGCCTTAGGTGCCATAGATACCTATCATTTGGACTATCCCTGGGTCATTTTGATCCTATGGCATTCATATTTTGCTTGATATTAAAGATAGATACATCAATATGTAACTGATAGAGACCATTAATAAGGAAACCACTTGCAATTTTATTTCTTTTATGAAGAATATTATAATTATCCTTAAGGAAACTAATTACATAGCCTTCTTATGCTAAACATGAAACAAAAATCAAATTCCTACTTACAGCAGGCACATAATAGCAATCCTTGAGTACAAAATCTAAGCCAGAGGGTAGTTGAAGAGGGTAGGTTCCCACGGCCATAGCAGCAACCCTTGCTCCATTTTTGATGTGTAGGATCATCTCACCATCCCTCAGCCTCCTACTATCCTCAAGACCCTATATGGAAGTGCACAAATGAGCACTAGAACTAGAGTTAAGCACCCAACTAGATGTAGAAGAAACTGTAAGGTTAGATTCAATAACGAGCATACCTCTAGAAGGACCTATCTCCTTCTTATTTTTCAGGGTGGTCGGGTATGTAGGACAGTTCCGCTTCCAATGGCCGTCAGTATTACAATGGAAATACTTTTCTTTGTCAGTAGTCTTCTTCTTCAGCTCTGCCTTTTCTTCTTTCCACCTTCTACCTTCTACTTTTTCACAGACTTTTTCTTCTTTCCAAAAGACTTTCTCTTAGAAGAAGTCCATTCTATAGCAAGTATTGAGCCTTTAGAATCTTTCATAGAAAGCTCAGCAGTAACCAACATATTCATAAGCTCGATCAGAGTATTCTAAAATTTATGCATATGGTAGTTCATTGCCTGATCTAACTTCACTCTGAGCTTCTCAAGCTCTTCCAAGTCCTTGATCATCATCAGACAATGATCTTGGACTGACTGTCCATCATGCATTTTAGCCTTAAATAGTCATTTAGTGATCTAATATTTGGCTGCACGACTCTGTTCACCAAACAACTCTTGCAGGAGAGCCAACATTTGGTAGGCAGTCTTGATATATTCATGTTAGCATTGAAGCTTATCAGACATCAAGCCCAACATGTAGTATCTGGCCTTATTATCTTCATCCATCCACTTATCAAGAGATGCTCACTGTTCAGTGGATGGACGAGCTGGTAAGGTGGGGGGATCCTAGTCCAATACATGAGTCAACTTCTCAGAATCCAAAAATAATTTTAAAGTTCTGGTGCCAATCCTTGTAATTGGGTTCGGTCAGTCTATGGGTGTTCAGGATACGGACTAGTGGGTTGGACGTAGATTTTTTTTTTTTCTTGTAGAGAGTCAAAGTTTCTAGTTAGATTTTATAATTAAAACTTGACCAATTTATTTAAGAGTTTGATTTTTAAACAAATTAGCTCCCACTATTTTCTCGGATCCCTATATTTCCTCTATAGAGATGCAAAAATCTCCACAATTACTGATTTTTAGTGGGTGGTGCTGTCCAGTCCTACCAACTAACTCTTCACCTCACCTAACAGTTATTGATGATGGGTTAGCCAATGAGTGAACAACTCTTGTCCAATGATTCTCTAATCATGGTGCATCCAAACTTGGTCTCTAATTCATGAATCTCATCATGCCCAAAATATTTATCCACTTCTTAGTTAAGTCAGACCCATCATTTGGATAGATTGAATTCTTAATTGGGTCTCTCACCATATCCAGAATATTGAGCACAATCCATCGTCCAGCCCATAGCATCTAATGCCTAATAGACATGGTTGCATCTTTCCAGTGCAACTAAACCACTATAACCAGCCAAGAACAATCAATCCCAGGAAAGGCTTGCATATCTATAATGGTGGAAGACCTTAGACTTAATCTTTTCTTAGGAAGATTTGATTTAGGTCTTTTTAAACTTGACTTGATATAGCCATAACCATTATGACTAACCTAGTGGCATGGGTTAGCTCGGATTATTAGACACCTTATATCAGAATTGGGCCGACAAATATGGCTAGGTAAGTGAAATCGATGGAAGGAATATGCCATTAACTCAACAAGAACACATTCGAGTTGAGTAGCACCCAATTAAAAATCAATCGATCGTATCTACCAAACTTATCTTAGACACCAAATTATCGAGCCTGAACAAATCGGATTAACCTACAATCCAGACTCTAACCACTGAGCCTAATTAGGTCTTAACTCAATCGATCACTCATGTGACTCGATCTTGACTCAGACTTAATTCTATTAGGCTGATCAATTTAAATACTCTTGATCCCACCTAACCAACTCTTGATTCAATTTTATCAACCGTTAGACCTAATTGAGCTACCCAAGTCCGAACCCAATTTTATGAATATATCTTAGATCTTAAAATTCTCAATTTTAGATCTAATATATTTCATAATCTTAATTCTTAATTAAGTTTAGGGTTCATAAATAAAATATGTATATAAAATTCTAGGGTTTCAGGATATAGGATTTTACAAAAAATAAGTTTTTGATTTTTGATTAAGGACGAACGTGCATTACCCCTATATGCCATAAGAATATCCCATCGAATGAGAGGAGAGGGTCTTTAAATCCTACTTTGTTCTTATGACTGGATGGTCAAGGGGCACGTCTTAATCAAAAGCACAATAAATCTACAAAGCTAGTTAGATCTACATCATATATCATATAAATAAAAATTAATCTAACTAAAAACATATTTTGCATACATCTCATGTATTATATCAAACATATTTTTAGATCTAAATTATCTCATAAACATCTAAAAAAAAGATTTAAATTTGATTATATCAAATTAAAATTTATTCTAGATAATTTTGTAGAACTATTCAACAACTAATCTAAACATGCATTTATCATATCGCATATGAATAAATTAAATAAATTTTTTTTAGAGCTAATTATAATATTTATAATATTAAAAAATAGTAAATAAATGAAAGGAATATACCCTCAAGCTAATTTTTTTTTTTTGGTGGATGTTCTTTGTCTTCCAAACTCATGTAATGACATTTTTAATAAATAAAGATATTTATTTCATCATATGCAGTGTCTTATTTAAGATTATGATGATCCCTATAAATTAGGCCTATGGTTTTAGGATTATGATGAGATCATACCAGTGAGACCTAAAACCTTAAAATCCTAATTTAAATATTCCTAGTCGATGGGACATTGAGTTAGGGATCAATGTTTTTCGGTAAGACTAGCACATTCTTTGTATGCTCGATTGAGAGGGTGATTGATCACATATTAACTTGTGTATGATACTAATATAAGAATGTGGGTATAGAGAATGAGTTCACTGAATTGATCCAAATCAAGAATATCTAATGGAGTCTTATCTACATGTCAATAGATGGTTCTCATAGTGGAATTTGTGCAAGTAATCCTTTGACCTGAAACTACCATAGAATCTTATATATATAAATTTATATTTTGTTCATACTCATTCATGACTTTGTTGTATACGGGATGATCTAGATATGGTAGATTATATATATGAAGATTGTGAGTAGGTTAACATGGAATCGATCTCTCTTGGTAAGAGAAAATAGCATCCTACCTGCTTCAATCAAATGATGATTCAGGAAGACTTTGATCAAAGCATGATGAAAAATTAGAAATGATTTCTAATAAATGAATCATCATCATAAGATTGAAAGAGAAATGAATATGATATTGGGGTTGACATATTTTCATATCCAGAGTTATATTCAAGATGCAGGGAGATCGAAGGATATAGTTGCATGATAATTTTCACTAAAGGATATTTTTTGGTATTTTCATCAAAATTTTTACATCTTTTGGATAATCATGATACATTGCTAGACGTCAATCATGTCCTGTGGGTTTAATCAAATTAAAATTCTAATTTGATTATTAAATTAGAAAGTGTTCTAAATTAAGTCAAATTGGGTTGGCTAGTTTTGACCTAAATCGGTTTGGTTGAGTTCTAACCTGATTAGGTCAAATCACACCTAGACTCACTGCTGGTTGGATGTGGAACCCAATGGGTCACACATAAAGAGAATTGATTAAGGGTCCAATTGGATTAGACCATATTTGCAAGATGAACATGCTAGCATATGTAGCAAACCCTAGCACCTGGTTTCGAGTAGGATTCAAATTGACTTCCGATTTGGGCTAATTTAGATCCGATTTGAGCCAAATAGGATTTAGTCTTGAATTGGATTTACCTAGATTGATTGGGCTTCAGTTGGGGTGCCACATACCTAAATCCTAGGTGCCAGAGAGTCTCTCTCTTGCATGTTGGAAGTCTTTCATGTGCAAAGAACTCTTTGGCACATGGAATTAGTTGGCGCCTACCTTCTTTGACTTTTTTCATTTTGTTATGTCACGTAATTTTTTATATTGGCATGGACATCAGATATGGGGCACAAAAAAGTCCTTCTGCAGATGAAATACTTTGTTATTATTTTGAAAAGGGATTTTTTGTCGCCCAAGACCCCTTACCACCCAAGACTCCATGCCGCCTACTCCTCCTTGACGCCTCTTGGACCAAGTCAAAGTCTCTTGAGACTTTGACTATTCAAAGATTATCTCCATGCTTTCTTGCTGAATGGGCATCCCTTTTTAGAGCCATCAGATGACCTTTTTATATGATCTAATGGATGAAAAGGGTGGCACCAAAGATGAAATATTGCGACTCTTCGTAAAAAAAACTTACGTAGAATTAGTCCAAGAGTCCTTCTGCTTTAAGGCACCTCTTGGACTAAGTCTACATCTCATTATTTACTGATGAGGTATGAGATTGGCTGTGGGGAATGAGAAATTGATGAGGAAGGGTGTGAGAATTTTAGTTGGCACCCCTACATACATTATAAATAGGGGTGCGCACCATGAGTCTGAGGGTGTGTGAAAACTATCTTTCTTTCTTACAAGAGTTACTTTTTGTCCAATGTTCTTTCTTTCCTTCTCTTATCTAGACCTTGTCATTATAAGAACAAGAAGACATCTTAAGACTAAGAGATTAGGATGAAAAATTAAGAAGACAAAAGAAAAAGAAATAGTGATAAGGAGAGGGAAGGAAGGTGACATAAAGGCTAAAGAAGATCTTGCCCCTTTTAAATTAAAGTTCTTATTATTGGAACTCCAATTATATAAATCAAAGGTGCTGGTGTCTTGATCAAGTCTCTGTGTGGATCAACGTTGGAGGGTGAACACGTGGGCACCTAGTGGAACCCCCGATGGACTACTACCGATGATCGGGATCAATTTAGGGTTTAGCGATAATAAGTATGTTTTAATACTTTCTTTTATATTATAAATATATGTTATATGATTTAATTGCTAATAAGGTGGTCGTAGGGTTTGGGTTTGATTTATTTGATTTCATATTTTTTGCTTTGAAATCCATGCTTTCACCCTGTACACCATTTCCATCAGTGGTATCAGAGCAAGCCTTATTAGGTTAAATCATATAATGCTTTGCTTATAGTATAATGGCATAAATAAAAAAATATGATATTATTTTTTAGCATATTTGTATTTATATGATGAGATCATATTCTTTTACTTATCATAATAAGATTATGTTGTATATATTATTCTATAAAGCTTGTCTTGATATAGTGGAAAGTATTCACTATATAATGATGATTGTCCTAGAATAATTATACATGTTAATAGATATATATAAATTTTATTATAATTGATGCTATTAGATATTTAGTTTGATTTAAATTAGAATATACATCGAGACCTTTTAAATCTCTCTTTAAAAATTTATATTAGGTTGTAGTGTTATTAATCTATAGCTGTATCAGTCAGGATGTTTAATTGATCAATCGGTGTCTAGGATAAATGGTTCTTGATTGGTAAAGAGAATGTGATTTTTTAATTGATTCTGTTGTCTGACCTGGCCAATTTATTGATGTCTAAGAAAAGCAACAGGGGGACTCCCACTTCTCTTCCACTTACCTAGCCAATTCGATTAATTTAATTCTAGATTGAAATGCTTAGTATTATATTTACTACATTAAGGCCTTTTTCATACTAGGTTCTTATTATATCCCAAACCATATTAGTTTTGTTATGTAACCACAAGAACTATCATGGAAATGATGTAATATTAATCTAGTGCATTGAGATGCTTACAGCATTTTGAATATACTGCTTTGTTGTATAACCATAAAAGTAGTCATATTTCATTTTGACTGTATTGAAATGAAGGATTCTATTTAAACTAAAACATTAAAGTTTGTTGTGCTAACACAAGCCTATTAATATTTTAGAAGCAAAAGTTTTTTTGAGAGTTGCATAGAGTGCAATTGGAAAGAGTTTCCTATCTTTGAACATATAATAGGTTTGTTGTGCAACCACAAGACCTTTTATAAGGAATTAGGATCTTATTCTCACTAAAAAAATTAATAAGAGGGTTATGATTTTTGATAAAATAGTGGGAGACATAATTAAATTAAAGTCCTAATTTAATTATGTTTGTCATCATGTGTTGTTTGCTTATATATTATTCTTTATTATGTAGATTAAATGGCTTCTTCACTTTCATTGCATTCAATTTTGGATTCAAATAAATTGACTAATCAAAATTATGTTGACTGGTTGAGAAACCTAAAAATAGTACTCAGTCAAGAAAAACTCTCCTATATTCTTGATGCCCCTGATCCTAAGCCATTAGGAAATGATGCCATAGATGAAGATAAGTCCACATACAAGATGTGGCAAAATAATTCCCTTACTGTCAAATGCATCATACTTGCCTCTATGAATAATGAATTACAGAGGCAGCATGATAGCATGGACACTCAATCCATATTGCTCAATCTAAAAGAGCTTTATGGAGAGCATAGTAGGACTGCTAGATATGAGATATCTAAGCAATTATTTTGTGCAAGAATGATCGAAGGAATATCTATATAAAATCATGTTTTGATGGTAATTGACCTAATCACTCGATTAAGTCAATTAGGTTTTGTTATGGATGGGGAGTTAAGTCAAGATTTGATCCTGTAATCACTCTCAGAATTATTTTCTCAGTTTATCGTGAACTATCACATGAACAAACTGAATTCTTTCTTGCCTAAGTTGTTAAATATGCTTAAGACAGTAGAAAGCCATATCAAGAAAGATAAGGCTCCTCTTCTTCTTGTGGAAGGGATCTCCAAGAAAAAGGTAGGCAAAAAAGGTTCAAAGAGAAGATTGAATCCTAAAAGTGGTATAAATAAGAAGAAAAAGGGGAAGAAGGTCTCCAAATAAATGACCTATTTTTACTGCGGCAAAACAGATCATTGGAAGAGGAATTGCAAGGCTTACCTTGCAACCGTGAAGTCTGGTACAAATAATGCACCAAAAGATATGTATGAGATACATACTATATTATCATTAAATTCTTCCATTTCAAATTTTTGGGTATTAGATACTGATTGTGGTTTTCATATCTACAAATCTTTGCAGGGGCTGCAGAAAATTAAGAGTTTGAAGAAAGGTGACTTCAAGCTCTATGGCACTGGAGGAGAGTCTATCCAAGCAGAAGCTGTAGGGATAAATATATTGAAGTTACCTTATGGGAAGATCTTAGAGCTTACAAATTATTATTATATGCCTAAGATCATTAGAAATATTATATCTATACCCTTGTTATTAAAATAAGGTTATAGTCTTAATGTAACGAGCGAAGGTTGCTTGATCAAATATTCTAATGAAAATATTTGTTTTGGCATATTTAGCAATGGTTTGTTGACTCTATGTTTGGATGATAATATATTTCATATTAATGAAAATGAAAAATGTAAGAGAGATGACATAAATAATACTTTACTTTGGCATTGTCGATTAGGTCATATTAGTGAGGCTAGGATTAATAAGTTATACAAAGAAAAGTTCTTTGATCCCTTTAATTATGAATCATTGGGAACTTGTGAATCATGCCTCATGGGTAAAATGACCAAGATTCTATTTAGTGGACATAGAGAAAGGACAAATGAGTTATTAGGACTTATACATATGGATGTATGTGGTCCTATGACAACTCAAGCCAGAGGAGGATACTCTTATTTTATTACATTCACTGATGATTTATCTAGGTTTGGATATGTGTATCTTATGAAACACAAATCAAAAGCCTTTGATAAATTTAAAGAGTATCAAAGTGTGGTCGAAAAACAAACTAAACAATATATAAAAATCCTTCGATCTGATCGGGGAGGAGAATACTTATCTAGTGAGTTTCTTGACTATCTTAAAGATAAAAGGATTCTCTTTGAATGGACACCTTCTTATACACCACAATTAAATGATGTAGCCGAAAGAAAAAATTGTACCTTATCAGATATGGTACGGTCCATGATGTGCTTCACTGAATTACCTATTTTCTTCTAGGGTCATGCTCTGGAGACTGCAATTTACATCTTGAATAGAGTTCCTTCTAAATCTGTATCTAGTACTCCATATGACATATGGAGAAGTAAGAAATCTAATCTTAAGTATCTTAAGATATGGGGTTGTCCAGCTTATGTCAAAAGAAATTTTGGACATAAACTTGATGCCAGATTAGACAGATGTCTATTTATAGGATATTCTAGAAATAGTATAGGATATTTATTCTACCATCCTACTGAACAAAAGGTATTTGTAAGTAGGCATGCCATTTTCATGGAAAAAGAATTTATCCTAGAAAAGGGCAGTGGCAGAAATATTGAACTTAGTGAAGTTCAAAAAAAACAAATAGAAATTTCTCAACCATATAATCATATAAAAGAATCAGAACACATAACTCCTATCCATAGGTCTAAAAGAGTATGAAATACACCTATGAGGTATGGATTTCATTATTGAGAACAATGAAGCCCAAGTCATTGAAAATGACGAACCTCTGACCTATACGGAAGCAGTCAAAAGTAAGGACTCTTACAAATGGCTGGCTGCCATGCAATCCAAAATGGAATCCATGCACACCAACAAAGTATGGACTTTGGTGGATGCACCAGAGGATATAAATCCTATTGGATGCAAATGGATTTTTAAGAAAAAGATTGGAGCTGATGGTCAAATTGAAACCTATAAGGCCAGATTGGTGGCTAAGGATTTTAGGCAAAAATAGGGGATTGATTATGATGAAACATTTTCACCTGTTGCCATGCTCAAATCTATTCAGATTATGCTTGCTATAGCAGCATACCACGACTATGAAATATGGCAAATGGATGTAAAGACTGCCTTCCTTAATGGTTTCCTTGAGGAGGAGGTCTATATGTCACAGCCAGAAGGATTTGAGTCAAATGAGAGACCAAATCAGGTATGCAAACTTAAGAGATCCATTTATGGATTAAAGCAAGCATCAAGGAGTTGGAACATCCATTTTGATGAAACAGTAAAAGAGTTTGGTTTTATCAAGAATGTTGATGAACCATGTGTGTACAAGAAAACTAGTGGGAGAACCATAGTCTTCTTGGTTCTATATGTAGATGACATACTCCTCATTGGGAATGATATCCCAATGTTACAATCAGTCAAATTATGGCTATCAAATAAGTTTTCCATGAAAGATTTGGGAGAAGCATCCTATATACTAGGAATAAAGATCTATAGAGATAGATCTAAGAGGATGCTAGGCTTGTCCCAATCAAGGTACATTGACTTAATACTAAAAAGATTCAGTATGGATGAAAGTAAAAGAGGTTATTTATCCATGAGTCAAGGCATACATCTCTCTAAAAGGATGTCTCCAAAGATACCTGAAGAGAGAAATAGAATGAGTTCTATTCCTTATGCTTTGGCTGTTGGATCAATAATGTATGCCATATTATGTACAAGGCCTGATGTTGCTTATGCTTTAGGCATTGCAAGTAGATTTCAAGCTGATCCAGAAGAGGATCATTGGAAAGCTATGAAAAATATTCTTAAGTACTTAAGAAGGACTAAAGATATTTTTCTTGTATATGGTGGTTCCGATCTTAAAATAGAAGCATATTCTGATTTCAGTTTTTAATCAGACCCAGATGATAGCAAATCTATTTTAGAGAATGTCTTTACTCTGAATGGTGGAGCACTAAGTTGGAAAAGTTCTAAGCAGCCAACTGTAGCTGACTCAACCACTAAAGCAGAATACATAGCTGTAAGTGAAGCTGCCAAGGAAGCTGTCTGGATGAAGAAGTTCATCACTAAATTGGGAGTTATTCCTGAAATTGAGAATCTAGTACCACTTTACTATGATAATACTGGAGCTGTAGCTCAAGCAAAGAAACCAAGGTCTCATCATAAATCCAAACACATTCTGAGACGCTTCCATCTCATTCGAGAAATTATTGAAAGACAAGATGTAGTCATAGAATGAGTGGACACAAAGAATAACATAGCAGACCCATTCACTAAGGCTTTACCACTGCAACTGTTTGATCGCCACCTTGATTGTATGGGATTAAAATATAAGGGCAATTGGCTTTAGTGCAAGTGGGAGATTGAAAGGAATATACCCTCAAGCCAATTATTTTTTTTTAGAATGTTCTTTGTCTTCCAAACTCATGTAATGACATTTTTAATAAATAAAAGCATTTATTTTATCATATGCAGTGACTTATTTAAGATTATGATGATCCCTATAAATTAGGGCTATGATTTTAGGATTATGATGAGATCATATCAATAAGACCTAAAATCTTAAAACCTTAATTTAAATATTCCTAGTCGATGGGACATTGAGTTAGCGATCAATATTTTTTGGTAAGACTAGCACATTCTTTGTATGCTCGATTGAGAGGGTGATTGATCTCATAATAACTTGTGTATGATACTAATACAAGAATATGGGTGCTCATTAGAGAATGAGTTCACTGAATTGATCCAAATCGAGAATATCTAATGGAGTCTTATCTACATGTCAATAGATGCTTCTCATAGTGGAATTTGTCCATATAATCCTTTGACCTGAAACTACCATAGAATCTTATATATATAAATCCATATTTTGGTTCATACTCATTCATGACTCTGCATGTACGGAATAATCTGGATATGGTAGATTATATATATAAAGGTTGTGAGTAGGTTAACATGGAATCGATCTCTCCTGGTAAGAGAAAATAGCATCCTACCTACTTCAATCAAATGATGATTCAAGCATGATGAAAAATTAGAAATGGTTTCTAATAAATGAATCATCATCATAAGATTGAAAGAGAAATGAATATGATATTGGGGTTGACATATTTCCATACCCAAAGTCATATTCAGGATGCAGGGAGATCGAAGGATATAGTTGCATGGTAATTTTCACTGAAGGATATTTTTTGGTATTTCCATCAAAATTTTTACATCTTCTAGATAGTCATGATACATTGCTAGACGTTAATCATATCTTGTGGGTTTGATCAAATTAAAATTCTAATTTGATTATTAAATTAGAAAGTATTCTAAATTAAGTCAAATTGGATTGGCTAGTTTTGACCTAAATCGGTTTGGTTGAGTGCTAACCTAATTAGGTCAAATCACACCCAAACTCAATACTGGTTGGATGTGAAATCCAATGGATTACACAAAAAGAGAATTAAATAAGGGTATAATTGGATTAGACCATATTTGCAAGATGAACATGCTAGCACATGTAGCAAATCCTAGCACCCAGTTTCGAGTTGGATTCGAATCGACTTTCGATTTGGGCTAATTTAGATCCGATTTGAGCCAAATAGGATTTGGTCTTGAATTGAATTTACCTAGATTGATTGGGCTTTAGTTGGGGCACCACATATCTGAATCCCATGTGCCAGAGAGTCTCTCTCTTGTGTGTGGAAAGTCTTTCATGCATAAAGAACTCTTTGGCACATGGAATTAGTTGGCGCCTACCTTCTTTGATTTTTCCCATTTTGTTATGTCACATAATTTTTTATATTAGCATGGACATCAGATATGGGGTGCAGAAGAGTCCTTCTGTAGATAAAATACTTCATTATTATTTTGAGAAGGGATTTTTTGTCACCCAAGACCCCTTACCACCCAAGACTCCATGCTGCCTACTCCTCCTTGATGCCTCTTGGACCAAGTCAAAGTCTCTTGGGACTTTGACTATTCAAAGATTATCTCCACACCTTCTTGTTGAATGGACGTCCTTTTTTAGAGCCATTGGATGGCCTTTTTATATGATCTAATGGATGAAAAAGATGGCACCAAAGATGAAATATTGCGACTCTTTGTAAAAAAAACGTACGTAGAATTAGTCCAAGAGTCCCGCTTTAAGGTTCCTCTTGGACTAAGTCTACATCTCGTTATTTACTGATGATGCATGTGATTGGCTAATGGGGCATGAGAAATTGATGAGGAAAGGGTGTGAGAATTTTAGTTGGCATCCCTACGTACATTATAAATAGGGGTGCGCACCATGAGTCTGAGGGTGTGTGAAAACTATCCTTTTTTCTTACAAGAATTTCTTTTTGTCCAATTTTCTTTCTTTCCTTCTCTTGTCTAGACCTTGTCATTATAAAGACAAGAAGTCATCTTAAGACTAAGAGATTAGAAAGGAAAATTAAGAAGACAAAAGAAAAAGAAAGAGAGATAAGGATAGACAAGGAAGGTGACATAAAGGCTAAAGAAGATCTTGCTCCTTTTAAATTAAAGTTCTTATTATTAGAACTCCAATTATATAAATTAGAGGTGCTGGTATCTTGATCAAATCTCTGTGTGGATCAACGTTGGAGGATGAACACATGGGCACCTAGTGGAACCCCTGACGGACTGCTACCAACGATCAGGATCAATTTAGAGTTTAGCAATAAAAGGTATGTTCTAATACTTTCTTTTATATTACAAATGCATGTTATATGATTTAATTGCTAATAAGGTGGTCCTAGGGTTTGGGTTTGGTTTATTTGATTTCATATTTTTTGCTTTGAAATCCATGCTTCCGTCCTATACACCATTCCCATCAATAAATAGATCTAAAAATTATAATTAATCAAATTAAAATTATGATTATGCTAGACTACACAAAAATGAATTCTGTTCCTAGTCTAGTCATGCATCTCATACATCTTAGATCTAGATTATTTAATTTTTTAATTTTAGATATAATTATATCTAATGTGATATCTAAAATTATCAAATTATCAAATCAAAAATAAATTAAAATTAGATCTAATGAATTATAGAATCTGGCTTTGATACCAGTTGAAGAAAAAAATCCTATTTTCTAGGTCAGATTCATTTAGATCTAATTGGAGCAAGAGGGATATTTCAAAAATTTTTCTTCTAAGATTCTAATCAGATCTGAGTCTCCTCAGATCTGATCTTATTGAAATGATAATAAAAATAAAATAAAAATAAAAATTAAGTTTAATTTAATTATACCTTTATTTTGGGTAATTCAATTACCTTATAATGATCTCGATGTTTGCCTACGGTATTGGATGTAGCCACGCAAGTGCCTGATCTCTATCAATATCCACTCGAGCAAGATCTAGAGATCTTCTCCTTCTCAGTCAATCCTCCAAAAATTAGATCTAGATCTAAACTTGAAGGTCTCCAAAACTTCTTTTGAAGAATAGTCGTTGTCTCTTGCAGTAGTGCTGCCTTCTTCCTTTCCTGGCACCTTTCACTTATTTGGATCGCACCTTATTCATGCCCAAAACTTTTTGGGAATGGAGAGCAGAGAGAGGACCAGAGGGTGGCATGGACAAGGAGGGAGAGAGGCTTTGTGGCATGGGCTAATGGAAGAAGCATTAAAAACCTAGGCACAAATAGGATTTGTATAGACCTTGCTGCGCCATGTAGTGCCACATCATCCTGACCAATCACGGCCCTTTATGAAATTAGATCTAAATCTGATTGGTGAGATAATATCATCTAATCAAATTAAATGAGACACCTTCAAAACCATCCTAAGGTGGCATCAAGACTGGGTCAAACAAGAGTTCTTAGCACCACAGAGTTTAATCCCTTGAAGCAATCCTGGAGTCCCATCTATATGGGACTCCTCCTTTATCCTCATGGGGCGCACGCCTCCCTGGGCATGTGCTCTCTTTCTATCTATATTTTAGCAGGAGGACAAGGCCCTAGGTACTCTCCTATAGGTGCATGACACATGGGCAGATGTCCAAGTGTCTAGGGTCAACATTTGACTAATGTCCAAAAATAGAAATTAGCCGGTGATCGAAAATGGTAGGTGTTGTCTTAAATTTATCTCATAAATTAAGACAATCCTTTTCTGATCTGGACAAGCTCTAGTCAGACCAAGTAAAGGTTCCTGAGTTGGTCCAAACACATTTGGCTCAATCGAGATAAGCTATAATGATTATTAAAGGAGAATATTAGGCTCAATCGTGTGCAAGCATGATTTCCTTGAATCTAATTGAATCTTATTCAAATCAATTGAACTGAGTTAGTCCAATTGATGTCATCCAGATCCAAATCTCTATTTGAATGATCCAGTTAGGTTCAGTTCCATATGGTAATGGGATATGTCGCGATCTCTATCATTGACATCATCGAAATACCTTTCGATGGATCAGAACTTTTCTGATTCAGACAACTAGTATGATCGATCATCTAAATCATTCTAATTGCTTCCAAAATCCATCAGTGACACCTAGCAGCATATGGTGATAACCCATCAGAACTGAAAGTGAACCTCTCAGTGCAGTTACCTGTGTGATTAGGTTCCTCTATCTTGAGCTCCGACCGGATTAGGGTTAAGGTGATCTCCTCAAACCTAATATTGGTTATATGAATTAATCATTCGATTCAAGTCTAATGTGAAAATCCTAATAAAAACTCTTTCTATTATTTTACTCTGCCATGGCCATGGGCTTTTGGACTTGATTCTCATGATCATCATAGGGCTGCGCCTCATCTATCGAGATAGATAGATCCCCTATTGGTGTAATCCAATTCCTACAATGAACATGCTATAGCCAACATATACCTCAGGATTTTGAATGGCTAGGAGACTGAGTTATGGTGTAATCAAACTACGACACCCTCAAGGTGAATAGTCGATGTACCTCAGGTCAAAGAACCAGACACAACACTGCAGCTTCGAGCCAGTTATCGATGAGAAGGTAGACTTTCTTATGACTGCTCGAGGTGGTCATGCTCAGTGCCCTCGTTCTCTAACGAGTACTTATACTCTCACTCCGATGTCTCTACACTATAAACTCAAGACTCATCTATCCTAAAGAAGTGATCGTAAACTAATCTTCTGGATCAATCACCATCCTCATGATGATCCTATGGTCGGAAGCATTTTATGAGTTAATAATGAAAATTCATGTCTTAAATTTTTAACTCTTGAAAATATGAACTATCATTACCATTATCTCAAGGGATGTATCACAGACACTTTCAAATATACACTATAATAGAAAATAATTTATTTTATTATTTATAGTCAAAATTATAGTTTTGCTCTTAGAAGTGTATTACAAGTGTCAGCCAATCTGACTTCTAGGGCACACATATCTAACACTAAAGTTATAGCCATTCCTCTCCAAATAACTAAGTGACACCAAATTCTTTTTTAGATCATGGACATGATTCATATTAGTGAGGGTCCGCACTTTTCCATCAAACATCCACATCTGAACTATCTCTATGCCGGCTATCTTGCACGGGTGGTCATCTTTTAGTGTCATGCTCCCCTTATTCATCTTAGTGTATGTGGCAAACCAAGATCTATTTAGAATGTAATTATGCAAATAGGCTAAGTCTAAAGTCCATATCTCTATGCCACACCTATGACCATCTTTTCACCCTGATTCTTCTGTAAGGAATCCCATATCGTTTTAATATCAATTATTGGTGCATCATCTTGGCATCACCTAGCTCTTATGCCATGTTGTAGAAGCCCCTGATCTTTAGCATGGACCATAGGAGATCTTTAATATTCTCTAAGGCAGCATATCATAGATCCATCACCTAAATCTATGCTGGGGCACCTCCCTCCTTGGGCTTGAGGGAGGCACCCCCTCTCTCTAGGGCTTCTTCAGGAACCTAGGGTAACTACTTTAGAGAGAAGAGAGAAGAGAGGTTGAAAGGAGAAAAGATCTGTATTGCTTGGACCCTTAAAAATCCTAATACAACCTATGTATCTATACATAGCCATTAGGCCCAACCAAAAACTCTCCTAGCTAACCCAATACATGAAAGCACTTATTGAGCCCATGTGCGCCATGCTCTTATCCTCTGGATCTATGCCCAATCCATGTTAGATGTGTGCCTTAGAAACCAGATTGGCTAACAATTGTAATACACTTCTAAGAATAATTTTATAATTTTGACTATAAATTAATAAAAGAATTATTTTCTATCATAGTGTGTATTTAAAGTGTATGTGATACATCCTTTGAGTTAATGGTAATAATAATTCATATTTTTAAATAGTTAAAAATTTAAGATATGAATTTTTATAATTAATTCATAAACTACTTCCAACCATAAGATCATCATGAGGATGGTGATTGATCCGAAAGGTTGGTGTATGATCGCTTTCTTTGAGTAGATGAGTCATGAGTCTACGATGTGGAGACACCAAAGTGAGAGTACAAGTACTCGTTAGAGAACGAGGGCACTGAGCATGACCACCTCGAGCATTTATAAGGAAGTTTACCTTCTCATCGATGACTGACTCGATGTTGCAGTAGTGTGTCTGATTCTTTGACCTGAGGTACATCGGCAATTCATCTTGAGGGTGTTGTAGTTTGACTACACCATAACTCGATCTCCTAGCCATTCAAAATCTTAAGGTGTATGTTGGCTATAGTACATTCATTATAGGAATTGGATTGCACCAATAAGGAATCTATCTACCTCGATAGATGAGTAGTAGCCCTATGATGATCATGAGAATCGAGTCCATAAGTCCATGGCTATGGCAAAATGAAAATGATAGAAAGAGTTTCTATAAAGGGTTTCACATAGAACTCGAATCGAATGATTAATTCATATGATGGATATTGGGTTTGACGAGTTCACCTTAACCCTAATCCTGTCGTGGCTCATGATAAAAGAACCCAATCACACAGGTAGCTATACTGAGAGGTTCACTTTTAGTTCTGATGGATTGCCACCATATACTGTTAGGTGTCACTGGTGGATTTTGGAAGCAATTAGAATGATTTTGATGATCGATCATTCTAATTGTATGAATAAGAAAAATTTTGGTCCATCGAAAGATGTTTCGATGATGTCGATGATAGAGATCATGACATATCTCATTACCATATGGAACTTAATCTAATTAGATCACACAAACAAGAATTTGGGTCTGGATGTCATCAATTGAGCTAACCTAGTTCAATAGATTTGGATTAGATCCAATTAGGTTCAAGGTAATCATTCTAGCACATGATTGAGCATGACTTTCTCCTTCTGTAATTTTTTTGATTCATCACAACCAAGTCAAATTTGATTTGCCTTAATTTTGTATCTTGAATGAGTTTATTTTTATCTAACTAGAATAAGACCAGGTCAGATTAATTATGAAAATTAAATTCATTCCTACTGCAATTGGACTAGGGTCAATAGTTGATCCAATTGAGAGAATTGAGGGTCATATGATTAGAGAATTTTAAAAATTTCTATAGAATTTATTTTATTTTGATTTTTGGATATGTGATAGGGCACGAGATATACTTGGGTGTAAAATATTTTGTGATTTTTGGATGTGTCTAGACTAGGATTTGATAGAGTTTGATTTGGATTAAACTGTTGAGGGAAGAGTCCTAGATGCACATGGACTCTTCCTTATCCTTTCATGCTGCCACCTTCCAGATGGATTTTTGGCATTAGAACTAGATGGGATCTGAGGTTTTTCATGGATATCAGGTCTAGGAGTCCCAATGGTTGAATTAATAAGGTTTTTGGTCAAAAAGGGACTCTTTATGGTGCTATGTCTAGTATAAGAACTCTTCTCACAAAATTGCCTCAATGAAATTTATTTTTTCCACACCCAAAGGAGCCTTTTCTCTAATATCTACACCCCCTCTATATTCTCTCTCCCTCTATTCTACATGCCTAAAATGTTAGGTACAAATTTGAGTTGAAGGTCCAAGGTTTTTGGCATAAGATTCAGCATCTATGCGATGATGTTTGTGAGACGAACAGGCTACACTCAAAAGTCATTTTGAAGGCTTTTCAAATTAGATCTAGATCTGATTTTTGGAGGAGAGATTCATGAGGAGAAGATGTTCAGAACTTGCCCAAGTGAATATTGGTAGAGGCCAAGTGCATGCGTGGCTCCTTCCAGAACCTCAGGAATCAACAGGATCATCATAGGATAATTAGATTACCAAATCAGGTACTTGAAATTAAATCTATTTTAATTTTATTTTAACTTTAATATCAGATTTCTATGATCAGATCTAAGAAGTCTTAGATTTAATTAGGATTTTAAAAAAAAATTTAAAATATTCTTTCAAACCCAATCAGATCTGAACGATCCTATGCCAGGAAAATAGGTTTTTCCTTCAACTAGTATCAAAGCCAGGTTGCAGTTCTTCGGATCTATTTTTGATTTTATTTTATTTTTATTTTTATTTGATATTAAAAAGCTTTAGATATCATATTAGATGTGATTATATCTAAAATTATAAAATTAAAATTAAATTATTTAGATTTAATATGTATGAGATGCATGACTAGACTGGGAATAAAATTGATCTATGTGTAGTCTAGTATAATTATGTTGTTAATTTAATTAAATATAATTTTAGATCTATATAATTTTTATTTTTTTGATATTATAATTATTGTAATCAGATCTAAAAAATAAAAAATAAAGTTTTTAATTTTTGATTTATTCATATATGATATGAAAAGATGCATGTTTAGACTAGTTGTAAAATAGTTCTACAAATTGTCTAGAATAGTTTTATTTTCATATGATCAAATTTAAATCTATTTTTTAGATGTTATATATGATATTTTAGATCTAGAAAAAATGCATGTTTAATTTAGTAATGATACATGAGATGTATGCAAAGCATGTATTAGTTAGATCATTAATTATGTATGTGATATATGATCTAGATCAAACTAGTTTTGTATTTTCAATTATATTTATGATTAAGACATTCTCCTTAGCCGTCCGATCATAAGAACAAAGTAGGATTTAAAGGACCTCTCCTCTCATTCGATGAGGTGTTCTTATGGCATGTAGGGGTGCTACAAGTTCATCCTTAATCAGTAATTAAAACTTATTTTCTGCAAAACCCTAGATCCTAAAACCCTAGGATTTTGATACATGTTTTTGTTTATGAATCCAAACTTAATTAAGAATTAAGATTATAAAACTAATTAAGTCTAAAATTAAGAATTTTTAGATCTAAGACATATTTTTGCTTTTGAATGTGCAAAATTTCATGATTTTTGGAGGTGCCTAGACCAAGTTTTGATAGAGTTTGATTTAGATCAAACTCTTGAGGGAAGAGTCCTAAATGCACATGGACTCTTCCTTATCCTTTCATGCCGCCACCTTCTAGATAGAGTTTTGGCATCAAAACTAGATGGGATCTGGGGCTTTTTGTGGAGATCAGGTTTAGGGATCCCAATGGTCGAATTCATAAGGTTTTTGGTCAAAAAGGGACTCTTTATGGCACTACATCTAGTATAAGAACTCTTCTCATGAAATTGCCTTAATAAAATTTATTTTCTCCACACCCAAAGGAGCCTTTTCTCTAATATCTACACCCCCTCTATCCTCTCTCTCCCTCTCTTCTACATGCCTAAAAAATTAGGCATAAATCTGAGTTGAAGGTCTAAGATTTTTGGCACAAGATTCAGCATCTACGCGATGGTGTTCGTGAGACGAACGGGCTACCCTCAGAAGTTATTTTGAAGGCTTTTCAAATTAGATCCGTATCTAATTTTTGAAAAAAAGATTCACGAGAAGAAGACGTTCAGATCATGCTTGAGTGGATACTAGTATAGGCCAGGCGCATGCATGGCTCCTTCCAGAACCTCAGGAATCAATAGGATCATCGCAGGATAATTAGATTACCAAATTAGGTACTTAAAATTAAATCTATTTTAATTTTATTTTAACCTTTAATATCAAATCTCTATGATCAAATCTGAGAAGTCTTAGATTTGATTAGGATTTTAGGAAAAAATTTTGAAATATTTCTTCAGATCCAATCAGATCTGAACGATCCTGTGTCGGAAAAATAGGTTTTTTCTTCAACAACCCATACACGAGTTAGCCCCCTTAAGACCTCTCAAACCAGACCTTAAGATCTTTAGAATAAGTTTCTATCCTTGCCCCAAATAGACCCTCACATAGCTCTACCCACAAACTGAGTCGGCTCAAGGCTGGTCGGCTAACGTGAGATTGGATCGGCTAAATTTTAGACTGAGCTGACCCAGTTGCATGCCAAGTTGCAGTCCCAAATGTGTTTCTTTCTATTTGGCTCATTCTCTAAGACTTAGTCAACCCAATTTTAGACTGAGCTAGCTAACTTGCAGAAAAGCTCTTCTCTGCAGTATTCATTCTCCAATTTTGGTTCCTTTCTCCACCTTAAATTTCAGATATCCGAAGCACCAACCAAGCCCCTGAAATCTCTGAAGCCAACACCCTGGCTCCTCCCGTGGCCTTCCAAACCTTGGGAGCACCATCAATCCTCACAATCTCTACCTTGATGCCCCAAGCCTTGGCAAACCCCTCGACAATGCAATCCTACACAATCCCACTATCGATGCGCACCCTAATAGCACCTATGCAAACATCACTTCTGCCAATCCTCTTCAGCTGTTATGCACCTTTGAGGCCTTTGGGATGACCGCCTCCACCACTGAAGACCTATGCTTGCTTCTTGGCACCATCCTAAAATTATAGGATTCCTTCTGCTTAGCAGCTGCATCACTTTCTCTGAACCTTTTTAGAGAACCTACAGCATTTCTGCACCAGCACATACTGTACCACCTGACACGATCTCCTCAGAGCTATATCTATCCACCTGCACATGCTGCTCCACCAAGAACTATGCATCACCTGCTTTGACCCTCAGCTCTAACTCATGCTAAATTTTCTCTCCACTTATGAAGCCACCATTGTGGAGCTTCACCTATATCTGAAGTCCATCTGACGCCATAGAAGTCGACTCTGTCACTGTGTCCTCTGAGGTCAACCACTCAATACTGCACTACTGGGCTTGCCGCTGCACCTTGAACACCATCGCTATTCCTTCGAACCCTCCACACTCTACGACCCTCTTTGAAGTTATCTTGGATATCTCTGCAGTGCACGGGCACCTCCAAAATTCAAGAGCTTATCCAACTCTTCTAAATCAAGTGACTGAACCCAAGAAAATTCCACCCTAGCCTTCTCCTCTTCTGCCCCTGCACCAGCCATTGCTTTAGTTGCTCCTGGAGGAACTATAGCTCAAATTCTATCCTCGGCTCAGACCCACCTACCTCATCTTAAGGCTCCTGAGACTATTGCTCTCCTTGATGTTAGATATGTGCTCTAGAAGTCAAATTGGCTAAACACTTATAACACACTTCTGAGGGCAATCTTGTAATTTTGACTATAAATTAATAAAAGGGTTATTTTCTATCATAGTATGTATTTAAAGTGTCTGTGATACATCCTTTGAGTTAATGATAATGATAATTCATATTTTCAAGAGTTAAAAATTTAAAACATGAATTTTCATAATTAACTCATAAATAGCTCCCAATTGTAGGATCATCATGAGGATGATGATCAATTCGAATGGTTGGTATACGATCACTTTCTTAGGATAGATATATCTTGAGTTTATAGTATGAAAATATCAAAATGAGAGTACAGATACTCAATAGAAAATGAGGGTACTGAGTGTGACCACCTCAAGTAGTCATAAGGAAGTCTACCTTCTCATCAATGATTGGCTCGATGCTGTAGTGGTGTGTCTGGTTCTTTGATCTGAGGTGTATCGATAGTTCACCTTGAGGATATTATAGTTTGACTACACCATAACTCAATCTCCTAGCCATTTGGAATCCTGGGATGTATGTTGGCTATAGCATGTTCATTGTAGGAATTGGATTGCACTAATAGAAAATCTATCTACCTCGATAGATGAGGAGCAATCCTATGATAATCATGAGATTGAGTTCTTAAGCCCATGGCCACGGTAGAGTGAAGATAATAGAAAGAGTTTCTATTAGGATTTCATATTGAACTCAAATCGAATGATTAATTCATATGACAAATGTTGGATTTGACGAGTTCACCTTAACCCTAATCTAGTCGGAGCTCAAGATAGAAGAATCCAATCACACAGGTACTGCATTGAGAGATTCATTTTTAGTTTTGATGGATTGCTACTATATACTATTAGGTGTCATTGATAGATTTTGGAAGCAATTAGAATAATTTTGATAATCAATCATTCTAATTATATGAATCAGAAAAGTTCTGATCCATCGAAAGGTGTTTCGTTGATGTCGATGATGGAGATTATGACATATCTCATTATCATATAAAACTAAACCTAACTAGATCACACAAATAAAGGTTTAGGTTTGAATATCATTAATTGAGCTAACCTAGTTTGATTGATTTGGATTAGATCTAATTAGGTTCAAGGTAATCGTGCTAGCACATGATTGAGCCAGACTTTCTCCTTACGTAATCTTTTTGTTTCATTGCAACTAAGTCAAATTTAATTTGACTCATTCTTATATCTTGAATGAATTTATTTTCATCTGACTGAAACTTATCCAGATCTAATTAATTATAGAAATTAAATCCATTCATAGTGCAAATGGACTTGGGTCAAAAGTTGACCTATTTGAGTGAATTGAGGATCACCTTATCAGAGGCCACTAGAAAATTCTTTGGAAATTTTTTTGATTTAATTTTTGGATAGGGAATGAGTCATACATTGAGTGTACCAAATTTCATGATTTTTGGGCATATCTAGGCTGAGTTATGATAGAGTTTGATTTGGATCAGACTCTTGAGGGAAGAGTCCTAGGCGTAGTGGACACTTCCTTATCAACTCATGCTGCCACCTTTTAGATTGATTTTTGGCATCAAAATTAGATGGGATCTGAGGATTTTTGTGGACATCAGGTCCAAGAGTCCCAATAGTCAAATAAATGAGGATGTTGGTCAAAGAGGGACTCTAACTTGGTGCTATGCTTTTGTATAAGTACCCTTGCGCCAAGGCTCTTCACGAAAGAAATAACTTTGATACCCAAAGGCTATCACCCCTTCCATCTTCCATACCCTCTCTGATCCTCTCTCTCCCCTTCTTCTGTGTGCTAATGGTTGGAAATAAATCTGAGAAGAAGATCCAATCAAATTTGTGTAGAGTTTAGCATCTATGTGATGATGTTCATGAGACGGACATGCTGCTTTCAGAAATTCTTTTGAAGGACTTTTATATTAGATTTAGATTTGATATTTGGAGAAAAGATTTGCAAGAAGAAGACATCTAGACCTTGCCCCAATGGATACCAGTAGAGGCCAGACGTGTGCGTGGCTCCTTCCAAAATCTCAGGATAGATCAAGATCATCATAGGATAATCTGATTATCCAAAATATAAGGTATGAAATTAAATTAGATTTAATTTTATTTTTAATCTTAATATCAGATCTTAAAGGATTAGATTCAAAATATCTTAGATCTGATTAGGATCTTAGAAGAAAAATTTATAAAATATTTCTTTAAATTCAATCAGATCTGAACGATCCTGTACTGAAAAATAGAATTTTTCTTCAATTGGTATCAGAACTATATTAGCAGATCTTCAGATCTACCTTAAATCTGATTTCATATTTATTTATGATCTAATATTAAAAAATTTTAAATATCACATCAGATGTAATTAGATCTAAAATCAAAAAATTAAATCATTTAGATCTAATATGTATGAGATGCATGACTAGACTAGGTATAGAATAGTTCTATGAGTAGTCTAGAATGATCGTGTATTTAATTTGATTAAATATAATTTTAGATCTATTTAATGATCGTGTATTTAATTCTAGAATGATCATCTAGAATGATCATGTATTTTTTTAATATTATAATTATTTTAATTAGATCTAAAATAGAAAATAAAGTTTTTAATTTTTTATTTATTCATATGAGATATGAAAGATGCATGCTTAGACTACTTATAGAATAATTCTATAAGATGTCTAGAATAGTTTTAATTTTGATATGATCAAATTTAAAATTTTATTTTTTAGATTTAATATGAGATATTTTAGATCTAAAAGTATGCATATTGATTTAGTTATGATACATAAGATGTATGCAAAACATGTATTAGTTAGATTATTAATTATATATACGATATATGATCTAGATCTAACTAGTTTTGTAATAAAATATTATATTTTTGATTAAGATATTCTCCAAGGCTGTCCGATTATAAGAATAAAGTAGGATTTAAAGGTCCTCTCCTTCCATTTGATGGGATGTTCTTATGATGTGTAGGGGTGCTGCATGTTTGTTCTTAATCAGAAATCAAAACTTATTTTTCTACAAAATTCTAGATCCTAAAATCCTAGGATTTTATTACATGTTTGGTTCATGAACCCAAAACTTAATTAAGAATTAAGACTATGAAATTAATTAGATCTACAAATTATGAAATTTCAAATCTATGATATATTCATAAAATTCAGTACATGCTTGGGTAGCTCAATTAGGTCTAGCAATTGATCAAACCAAATTAAGGGTTGGTTAGGTGGGATCAAAAAAAGCTTAGATTTGACCAATCTAATAAGATTAAGTCTGGATCAAGATCGAATCACATTAAGATGTGACTCGATCAAGTCAAGACCTAATTTGGCTCTATGATTTGAGCCTGAATTATAGGCTAATCCAATTGATTCTGATTCTATAATTTGGTGTCTAAGGTTAGTCTAGCAGATATAATCGATTAATTTTTAATTGAAAGCTACTCAATCAGAATGCATTCTTATCGAGTTAATGGCATATCCCTTTCACCGGTCTCACTTACCTAGCCATTTGTGTCGATCCAGTTTTGATTCGAGGTGACTAACAATTCGAGCCAATCCATGCCACTAGGTTAGTCATAATTATTATGACTAAGTCAAGTCAAGTTTAAAGAGACCTAAATTGAATCTTTCTAAGAAAATATTAAGCCTAAGATCTTCCACCATTATAGATGTGCGGGCTCTTCTTGAGGTTGATTGTTCTCGACTGGATATAGTATGGTTCAACTGCACCAAAAAGATGCAACCATGTCTATTAGGCATTGGATGCTATGGGTTGGAGGATGGGTTGGACTCAATATTTTGGATATGATGAGGGATCCAATCAGGAATCCAATTCATGCAATTGATGGGTCTGACTTAACTAAGAAGTTGATCAATATTTCGGACATTGTTAGATTCATGAATTAGATATTAGATTTGGGTGCACCATGATTATAGAATCATTGAAAAAGAGTTGTTCACTCATCAATTGATCCATCACTAATAACTATTATGTGAGGTGATGAGCTAGTCGGTGGGACCGCACCACCAACTAGAAATCAGTAATCATAGAGATTTGTGCATCTCTATCAAGAAAGTGTAAGGATCTAAGAAAATAGTGGGAACCTAATTTATTTAAAAATAAAATTTTTAAATAAATTAATTAAATCTAATTACAAAATCTAACTAAAATTTTGACTCTCTATAGAAAAACGTCTGCATCCAACCCACTAGCCCGCATCCTAGACACCCATAGATTGACCAAATCTAATTATAAGGATTAGCTCCGAAACTTTAAAATTATTTTGGATTTTAAGAAGTTGACTCATGTATTGGAACAAGATCCTCCTACCTTATCGACCTGTCCATCCGCTGATCAAGGAGCATCTCTAGAGAAGTAGATGGATGAAGATAACAAAGCCAGGTATTGCATGTTAGGCTCGATGTCTGATGAGCTCCAGTGCCAACATAAAGATATTAAGACTAATCGCCAAATGTTGGCTTATCTGCAAGAATTGTTTGGTAAACAGAGTCGCGCAGCCAAATATCAAGTCACTGGAAGACTTTTTAAGGCTCAAATGCATGATGGGTAGTCAGTCCAAGATCATTATCTGATGATGATCAAGAACTTAGAAGAGCTTAAGAAGCTAGATGTAAAGTTAGATCAAGATCTACAGGTTGATATAATTCTGCAGTCCCTAACTGATGCATATGGGCAGTTCATCATGAACTACCATATGCATAAACTTCAAAATACCTTGGCTGAACTTATGAACATGTTGGTTACTGCTGAGCTTTTTATGAAAGATTCTAAAGGCTCGGTACTTGCTGTAGAGCGAACTACTTCCAAGAAAAAATCTTTTGGAAAGAAAAAAAAGTCCATGAAGAAATAAAAGATGAATGGTGGGAAGAGGAAGAAAGCGGAACTAAAGAAGAAGGCTGCTGATAAAAAAAAATATTTTCATTGCAACACTAATGGCCATTGGAAGCAGAACTACCCTCTTTACTTGGCCAGCCTGAAAAATAAGAAGGTGGTAGGTCCTTCTGGAGGTATGCTTGTTATAGAATCTAATCTTATGGTTTCTTCTGCATCTAATTAGGTGCTTCACTCTGGTTCTAGTGCTTACTTGTGCATTTCAATGTAGGATCTTGAGGATAGCAGGAGGCTGAGGGATGATGGGATGATCCTATGCATCGGAAATGGAGCAAGAGTTACTATTATAGCCATGGGAACCTATCCTCTACGATTACAATCAAGATTAGATTTAGTTCTTAGGGACTATTTTTATGTGCCTATAGCAAACAGGAATTTGATTTTTATTTCATGTTTAGCACAAGAATGCTATGTAATTAGTTTTCTTAAGGACCATTGTAATATTCTTTATGAAAGAAATAAAATTGCAAGTGGTTTTCTTATAAATGATTTCTATCAGTTACATATTGATGTTTCTATTTTTAAAATCGAGCAAAACATGAATGCCATAGGATCAAAGTGATCTAGGGATAGTCTAAATGATAGGTATCTTTGGCACCTTAGGCTAGGTCATATAGCCAAAGATAGGATTAACAAATTGGAGAAATTCGAACTATTGAGTCCATTGACTGTCGAGTCATATCCGATTTGTGAATCATGCCTTGATGGCAAAATGACCAAGCTCCCTTTTATGAGACATAGGGAAAGGACCACAGACTTGCTTGTCCTAGTACATACTGATGTATGCGGTCCATTTGATGTGCCGATTAGGGACAATTATGTCTACTTCATCACCTTTACCGATGATTTATCTTGGTATGGGTATGTGTATTTGATGCAACACAAGTCTGAAGCTTTTGAAAAGTTCAAAAAATTCAGACTTAAAGTAGAAAAATAAATAGAAAAATTTATTAGGGTTCTTCAATCAGATCGAGGAGGCGAATATCTTAGTTGAGAGTTTCTAGACTATCTTAAGGATAATGGCATAGTCTCTTAATGGACTCCACCTGGAATGCCTCAACTCAACGAGGTTTCAGAATGAAAAAATCAGATCCTATTAGATATAATCCGATTCATGATGAGTTTCATGGACCTTCCTGAGTTTCTTTGAGGACATAGTCTAATGACTGCTATATATTTACTGAATAAGATTCCCTCTAAGATCGTTCCTACCACACTGTATGAGATATAGCATGGTAAGAAACCAAGTCTGAGACATCTCAAAATTTAGAGTTTTTTGGCCCATGTTAAGAGACAATAGGTAGACAAATTACAGTCTAGATACTTTATAGCTTGGTTTATTGATATCCTAAAGAGTCATTAGGATATTATTTCTATCTTTCGAAAGACTATAATGTGATTTTAAGTCAACATGTCATTTTTTCTTGAAAAATAGTTTATTCAAGGTGGTAGCATCAAAAGATAGATTAGGTTCGAGGAGAAAGTCTCCCAAGAGCCATGAGCCAAGGAACCTATGGAACCCAATCAGATTGAGCCAACCCAGACACTACCTCCTCCACCTCGTAGATCAAGTAGAATTTTCTGTCCTCCTGAAACATACTTAGGTACTATTTTAGAGGACGTAGAGAAAATATTCCTCATGAAAAATGAGGTTCATAGTGATGATCCCAAAACATATGATGAGACAATATCAGATATCGACTCCAAGAAATGGTTAGAGGTAATGAGGTCAGAGATTGACTCAATGCATTCGAACCAAGTATGGACCTTAGTAGGTCCACCTGAAGGTAGTACCTATTGAGTGTAAATGGATCTTCAAGAGAAAGATACGTGCCAATGAAAATGTAGAGACATTCAAAGCAAGGCTCGTAGCAAAATGGTATAGTCAGTACGAAGGCATTGACTATCAGGATACTTTTTCGTCAGTAGCCATGCTCAAATTCATCCACACATTGCTTGCTATTGTAGCCTATTTCAATTATAAAATATAGTAGATGGATGTGAAAACGACGTTCTTAAATGGATATCTTGAGGAAGATATCTATATGGAATAGCTGCTAGGTTTCACATCCAGTGATGATGATCATAAGGTATGCAAGCTGCAAAGATCCATGTTGGGGATAAACTCGCTCTTGTCGAAGTTCGGCTAGATGCTTGATCTCGAAAGACTCCTTCAGTAGTTAAACTTCTCCCGAACTTCTCCTTTAGCCAGACTCCTCCAGCAGTTGAACTCCTCCAGACTTCTTCTTCAATCGAACTCCTCCAACAGTCAAACTCCTTCCAAACTTCTCCTTTAGTCAGACTCCTCCAAGTTGAACTCCTCCAGACTTCTCCTTCAGTCGGACTCCTCCAATAGTTGAACTCCTCCTGAACTTCTTCTTTAACCATACTCCTCTCCCAATCGGACTCCTCCAATAGTCGAACTCCTTCTAGACTTCTCCTTTAGCTGAACTCCTCCACCAGTTGAACTCCTTCCAAACTTCTCCTTCAACCAGACTCCTCCAATCGGACTCCTCCAATAGTCAAACTCCTATCAGACTTCTCCTTCAGTCAGACTCCTCCAACAGTCAAACTCCTTTCAAATTTTTCCTTCAGATGGACTCCTCCGGATAGCTAAACTTTCTCTGAACTCCATCCAATAGCCCCAGAGGACCTCGACACTCATCCTCGATATAGCCAAAAGAACCATCAATCTCTTCCATCTGAGCTTCGACTGTTGGACCTCGATGGGCTCGCACATCATGACAACAGATACTATCCTCCATAACAAATCCTATGTGGCCCTGAACGGCCCACTATCGGATGGTTATGGCTATCACCATTAGTTTATTATAGGCTCCATCTATATAAGAGATCCTCCAGATACGCTTTCTCTTGGAAGCTCTTCTTCTCTTCGTAAAAACTCTACTAGAATCTCTCTACATATTTCATTTCTAAGGGTTGAAAGAGTTGACTTGATTGTTGGAGGGTCTTGCCAGAAACACCACCCCAGACTCTGAGCAAAACTTATTTTGTCGATCCCAGCAACGACCTCATCCTCTCCAAATTCATCTTCGACTCTGACAATGGCCAGATTTTATGCCAATAGAATTGGCGCTTGAGGAAGGGCCCCCTCAAGTTATTGAGGTTTTCCTATTCTTGAAGGAATACATGGTGGAGATCCCTCTTCATCCCAGCCAGAGTCCTACTTTTTCTCTCGATCTCTCAAGGATGCCCCTAGAAAAGCTTCAACCCGGCAGTCAACCACCTCCATGGCTAGATCTCATCCAGATCTTTCCATCTATTTCATCTCCTATGTCTCAAGCCTCGCTACCTGTCATAATGGACATGATGCAGTTTGACTTGCTAGTCCAGCAGATCCGCGACCTCACTGAAGTAGTGCAGGCCATGCAATAGCAGCAGCCATCTCGATCAGAGCAGATTTCTTGAGAGCTAGAGAACTCGGTCTATGGGTGGCCGACTTGGGTCAGTCGGCCGACGACCTTTGAAAAAGGTAAGCAGAGGGTAGAGAGCCCTTGCTCGAACCATGACTCGATCTCGAAGGGAGCTTTGCCTCCATTCCACCAGAAAATTCTAGAGATCAATGATTGTGAAGATCTTCTAGATCAAAGGCTCCAAAAAATGAGCCGACGAATCGAAGAACTCCATCATGCTCCCTCCTCCAATGGTAATGATATCTACACTAACCCTCCTTTTTCTTAGAAGATTATACAAAAACCGATCCCTTCAAACTTCAAGCTCCCTCAGTTTGAGAGTTACGATGGGACCACCGATCCGATCGACCACCTAGAGGCCTTTCGAGCAATGATGCTGCTCCATGATGCATCGAATGCCATTTTATGCTGGGCTTTTCCATCCACCATCAAGGAAGCCACCAGAAAATGATATTCGGCCCTTAAGTTGGGTACCATCTTTTTCTTCGATCAAATAAGCCATCAGTTTGTAGCTTATTTTGTTAGCGGCTGATGTCCTCACCGAGGTTCGAATTTTTTGATGAATATCAAGCAGAAAAAAGGAGAATCTATTCAGACTTATGTTACCCGATTTAATACTACTGCATTGGAGGTCCAAAATCTAGACCAGTCTATTGCAATGGTCACACTCAAGGACGGCCTTCAGAAGAATGATTTGCTATTCTCCCTAGAGAAGAAGTACCCCAGAAACTTTATCGATATGCTAGCTCGGGCTAAAGGTTATGCCCGAGTTGAAGAGGCCTTTAAGGCCAGGGATAATGAAGCTGCCTAGGAGTGGCAGGCAGGTGAACCGAATGTGCCCATGGCTAGAGAGAAACTGAGTAGAGCTTGGCCATTCTCTCGAACTCCTTCGAAGCATAAGTGGGCTTGAACTCCTATCCAGGCCCAAAGGCAAAGAAGCTTGGATAGAAGGGCACGATAGAGATTTTTCTTCAGAAGATTGCACAACTATGCCCCTCTCAATGCTCCAAAAATTCAAGTACTGATGGAGATTAGGGAGCAACTATCGAGATCGAAATGGATGCACACTCAGTCTGACAAGTGCAATCCTAGCAAGTTCTGCCTCTACCATCGCGATCATGGTCACGATACAGAAGAGTGCATCCAGCTTCAAGATGAGATCGAGGAGCTTATCCAGCACGATAGGCTTGGTCGATTCTTGCGACGTCAGCTAGAAGGATGAGAGGATTGGCCAAGAGCCCCCCCTCCACTAGAACCACAAAGGGATGAGGTGCAGCAAGAAGATCGGCCCTCGATTGGCATCATTAATGCCATCTCTGGAGGACTTCGGCATAGGAAGGCTAGCAGATTAATAGAGCCCAAAAAGAGGTGGAGGACTGAGGAGCCTGTCACTTTCACCCATGAGAATGCCCGAGGAGTCTAGTTCCCACACAACGACATGGTTGTAATCTCTTTAAACATTGCTAATTATGATGTACGTTGTATTTTGGTAGATAATGAAAGTTTTGCTGATGTTTTATATTATGATGCTTTCTTTAAAATGTCCATACCCAATAATCTCATGGGACCCATAAGCTCCCCATTGGTCGGCTTCACTGGCGATGTTGTGCCAGTGGAGGGAATGATAACTCTAGCCGTGATTGCAGGACAATATCTAAAGCAGGCCAAGGCATGGGTCGACTTTTTGGTGGTAAAAGCTTCCTCCACTTACAATGCAATCCTCGGCCAACTAGATCTGAATGCACTATGAGCCATGGTGTCGATCTATTACCTGAAGATAAAATTCCCAACAAATAATGGAATAGGTGAAATCAGAGGTGATCAAGCATTAGCCTGGTACTGCTACTCCATCATCTTACAAAATGGCACTCGACTTGACCCCTACCCAGTTGATGGGCTTGATGTTCGTGATGATCTTACTGAAGAATGGGACAAGCCCATAGAAGATCTTATGACCATCCTCCTGAATGATAGAAATACAGAGCATATGGTGCAAATTGGCTCCAATCTAGAAGATGAGGTTTGGGAGTAGCTCATCACCTTTTTACAAAGGAATGCCAACATCTTTGCTTGGATTTCGACGGATATGCTTAGGATTGACATCAAAGTTATGGAACATCGACTGGCCATTGATCCCAAGCATTGACCAGTGAAAGAAAGAGTTTGGGGCCATGCACCAGAAAGGCAGAAGGCAATAGCAAAAGAAGTCGATAAGCTTGTCAATACCAAATTTATTCGAGAAGTCAGCTATCCGACTTAGGTCTCTAATGTGATCCTGATCAAAAAGGCCAATGACAAGTGGAGGATGTGCATCAACTTTAAGAAGTTGCACAAGGCCCACCCAAAAGACAACTATCCTTTGTCTAGAATCGATCAATCGGTGGACGTGACTTCAGGCTATGAGCTTCACACATTCATGGATGCCTTCTCTGGCTACAACCACATTCAAATGGCACCAAAGGATGAGGAGAAGACTACTTTTATTACTAACCATGGTCTTTACTGTTACAGGGTCATGCCCTTCGGGCTTAAGAATGCAGGCATGACTTATCAGCACTTGGTCAATAAAATCTTTAAGGAGCAGATCAGTCACAATATGGAGGTTTACATCAATGACATGCTGGTCAAAAGCTAAATATCTATCAATCATGTTGCCGACCTTGAAGAGGCTTTCGATGTGCTTAGAAAATATAAGATGAAAATGAACCCAATGAAATGTGCCTTTGGGATAGCCTCAGAAAAATTTTTGGAGTTCATGGTATTGAGACGAGAGATTAAGGCCAACCTGGAGAAGATTCGAGCTATCCAGGAGATGACCGCTCCAAAGTTCATTAAAGAAGTTTAGCATCTGATCAAAAAGGTGGCATCTTTGAATCATTTTGTATCGAGGTCGGTCGAATACTGCATGCCCTTCTTCCAAATCCTTACAAAATTAAAAGATTTTCACTGGACTCAAGAATGCCAAAAGGCATTCAACAAGCTCAAGAACTACCTCAGCTTGCCCCCTACTAGCCAAACCTGAATCTGGAGAGGAGCTGTTTCTCTACATCGCAGTCTCCTCTACGGTGCTAGCGGCAGTCTTGATCAAAGAAGAGGCAAAAGTGTAGTGACCAGTCTACTACATAAGTTAGATCCTAAGAGATGTCGAGACCAGGTATACAAAGTTAGAAAAACTGACTTATGCTCTTCTGATTGCAGCAAGGAGACTTCGGCCATATTTCTAGAGACATGCTATAATGCTCCTCACTGACCAATCGATCAAAGTGATCCTTCATCAAATAGATGCTTCGAGAAGAATTGCAAAGTGGGCCATTGAATTAACAGAGTTCGACATCAACTATCGACCTCAGCCAGCAATCAAGGCTCAGGCACTGACTGACTTTATAGTTGAATGTACCATCCTAGACGATGTCAAGCTTCAAAATGAAACCAACATTCTATGGTTGCACTCGAGCTCCTCTGAAGAAAGAACAAACCTTCTTGAAGATTTCTAGGCCATGTATGTCGATGGCTCCTCCAATGCTTTTGGAGCAAGTGCTGGGCTGATCTTGATCAATCCAAAAAGGATCATGGTGGAGTACTCACTGCATTTTGAATTCTCGACGATAAATAATGGGGCAGAATATGAGGCCCTAATAGTCGGACTCAGAATAGCCAAAGAATCAGGAGCTGATCAGCTTCAGATTTGCAGTGACTTCCAACTGGTCGTGGGATAGGTCAGCGACAGTTATGAAGCTCGGAAAGAAAGCATGGTAAAATATCTTGAGAAGGTGAAGAGCTTGACCCCAACCTTTGACAGCTTCAGCATTCGATAAATCTCGAAAGCAAAAAATGCTAGGACCGACCTTCTTTCCAAACTAGCCACCCTAGCTCTTAATGAGCTTTCGAAAGAAGTTTATTATGAGACATTGAAATGCCCATGTACAGAGGAACCGCAGCCCGTCATGCAGGTTGGCTAGGAGCCCTACTGGATTGACCGCTAACCACTTATCTTAAGGATGGGGTTCTTCCTCATGATCCGAAAGAGGCTCAAAAGTTGAGAAACCATGCCTCCCGGTATGTTCTTTATGAGAATAAGCTGTAGAAAAGATCGTATTCTCTTCCATTATTAAGGTGCCTCCGATCCTCTGAGGTCGATTTTGCACTATCGAAAGTGCACGAGAAAATTTGCGGAAGCCATCTAGGTGCTAGATCTCTATCTCATAAGCTGCTTCGACAAAAGTATTACTGGCTGACTATGCATTGCGATTGTGTTGATTATGTTAGGAGATGTGACCGCTGCCAAAGGAATGCGAATGTCCAAAGGCCACCAACCATCGAGCTTGCCTCGTTGAGTGCTCGTTGGCCATTTGTGTAGTGGAAAATTGATATTCTTGGAACCTTCCCAATGGCATCTGGGCAATGAAAGTTTCTCCTAATCGCCATTGACTATTTCACTAAATGGGTCGAGACCGAACCACTGGCAAAGATTACTGAAGTCAAGGTGCAAGACTTCATTTGAAAGTCGATCGTCTGTAGATTTGGACTGTCCTAAACTATCATAATAGATAATGGTCGATAATTCATCGGAGCAAGATTTGCCGAGTTCTATGAAGGTCTGAATATCTCCCACCACTTTACGTCGGTAGCTCATCCGCAGGCAAATGGAGAAGCTAAAGTGACCAACCAGATCCTATTGCAAGGCATCAAGATAAGACTCGAAAGAGCAAGAGAGGCTTGGGCGGATGAACTTTATCATATTCTGTGGGCATACCGTACTATCCAAAGACTATCGATTGGAGAAACACCATTCGTCTTAGCTTTTGGAACAGAGACAGTTATCCCGATCGAACTTAAGCTTCCATCAGCACGGATAGTGGCTTTCAATGAGCAGCATAACCCATAAGACCTTAGAGTCAATCTTGACCTACTAGAAGAAAAAAGAGAGAAAGTTCGAGTTCGGATGGCAGCTTATAGGCGAAGGGTGGCCCGATACTATAACTTCAGAGTGGGAGACTTAGTCCTTCGACGAGCCACCATCTCTCAGCCTTAGAACTGAGAAAAGCTTTCCCCAAATTGAAAAGGACCTTACGAGGTCATGAAAGTCGTCCGATCCGCGACATACTACTTGAAGAAACTCGAAGGGGTAGACCTACCTCAATCATGGAATTCAAAAAATCTATGAATATACTATCGATGATTTGATTGTAATAAAATCCTGCTACTTCAACACCCTAATTTTTATTGTATATCGATAATAAAGGAGGACTACCCCACGAACTTAATCTCATGACAAATACGACCATGTTAGGAATAGAAGGAGAACCTCATCCTAACATGAGCAAAGTTGAAGGTCTCATTCATTTTAGATGAGATGAGGAGAGAGGCCCTGATAATGGCTCTAATGTGCCCCTACAGCCCATTAGAAACAAGAGAAGAACCTCATCCTAACATGAGCAAAGTCGAAGGCCTCGTTCATTTTAGATGAGATGAGGGGAGAGGCCCTGACAACGGCCCTAGTGTGCCCCTACAGTCCATTAGGAACAGGAGGAGAACCTCATCCTAACGTGAGCAAAGTTGAAGGCTTCGTTTACTTTAGACGAGATGAGGGGAGAGACCCTGACAATGGTCCTAATGTGCCCCTACTACTCATTAGGAACAAAAAGGAGAACCTCATCCTAACGTGAGTAAAGTCGAAGGCCTCATTTATTTTAGATGAGATGAGAGGAGAGGTCCTGACAATGACTCTAATGTGCCCCTACAGTCCATTAGGAATAGGAGAAGAACCTCGTCCTAACATGAGCAAAGTCGAAGGCCTTGTTCATTTTAGACGAGATGAGGAGAGAGGCCCTGACAATAATCCTAATGTACCCCTATAGGAGGAGAACCTCATCCTAACTTGAGCAAAATCGAAGGCCTCATTTGCTTTAGATAGAAAGAGAGGAGAGGCCCTGACACCGACCCTAATACGCCCCTACGGCCTCGTTAGAAACAGGAGGAGAACCTTATCCTAACAATAGTTAGAAAAAAACAAGAAGGGAGAGAAGGGTTGAAGGCAAGCATTGCATTCACATGAGGCAACGATGAACAAGGGATCGGCAAGATTGACTACAAAGAAAAAAAAGAAGAGAGAGAAGGGTCAAAGGCAAGCATTGCATTCACATGAGGCAACGATGGACAAGGGATCGGCAAGATCGATTACAAAAAAAAGAGAGAGAGGGGTCGAAGGCGAGCATTGCATTTACATGAGGCAACGATGGACAAGGTATTATTTTATTACAAGTTTAAATTTATTACAAGTAGAATGAAGGTTGGCCAAATCGACTACATATTATAAGGAAGCCAATGCGGTAGGGATTGGCAAGACCAATTACAAAAAAAATATATAAAAGGAGGCAAAGCCTTAAGATGGATTGGACTCCTCAAGCTTTGGGTCGTCGACGCCGGCTATCACCAAGGCCTACTTCAACCTAATGATTTCCTCCTTAAGTTTTTTGTTTTTATATAAATTATCTATGTACACTCTATTGATATACCCGAACTGGCCCTCGAGCTCCTACCGCTACCTCCTTAGGACCTCGGCCTCGGCCTCTGCATCTTGGATGGCTTGATGCTCATAGATCAGTTGAAGCTTTAACCACTGAACTTTGGCTTTCTCAGCCCTGATAGCCTCTGAAAGCTTGCCGATGGTCTTCTTCAAGGAGGCAATCTCCTCCAACTCTCCACTGGAGATAGCCCGCCGACCATCAGTCAGTTGTTGCTGGAGATGGCTCACCTCTCTGTTAGCTACCCGAAGTTCATGCTCGAGCCTGGTCACCTTCTTCGACTAAGTTAGCTTATACTCATTATGCCAAGCAACGACGACGTGAAGCTACTTTTGAAGTTTGGAGAACCTCTTAGACCAGTCCCAATCATACCGGGCCCTATCAATAGACCGTGATGAAGTTTCCTCCAATAGTTGAATTTTTTTCTTCACTGCTGTAAGGTCAATCTCAAGGGAGCTGATCTTTGCCATTAACTCCCAAGACTTATTGCTGGCACTTCTTCTCAGTTTGGCCATTTTTTTCTCAAAGCTACCCTTCCGAATGCTGAAACTGGTGGAGTCCTTCCTATGCAGGTTACTAAGATGGGTAACTTCAATAGTCACCTCCGAAATGTTCTTCCTCGATTCTTGGAGATCATCCTCAATTTTTCTCAACTTCTTCTTCAAGCGATGAATTTTTTTCTTCAAGCTCCTAATCAGTGGTCTAATTGGAACCCCATGAGGCAAACGATCGGCATCAACTGAAAGAGGGGAGTCATAACCTAGGTCGTCAAGAGTGTTCTGAACCATGCAAACAACAATACAAAGTGTAAGGCTAGAAAAAGATTTATCTTTCATTTACTTGGATGTTTTTAAATACATCAACATAAAAAAAAAAAAAGAAAGGTACATGGTCTTCAGGAATCTAGACCTTGGACAGCTTGGCAACAGGGGAGGTCGGAGCGTCTTCATTCATGTCCGATCCGTGGGCAAGCTCGAGCACTGCAGTGATGGGTTCGGGAGCTTCCAAGATAGCACCCACGGTTGAAGAAGAAGGGACGTTGGCCAGGACAACTCCAACCCTAAGGGATGAAGGATCGGCTCTATCGTCGATCTATTCCATCAAGAGGTCCAAATCTACCTCAAAAAAATTCTCAACAACCCTCCTCAGGTAGATCTGGAATCCCTCAATGAAGGCCTCCTATGCAAAAGCTATTTTAATATCCTCCATGTCCCTAGAGGACTTAAAGCTTTCGACCACTCGCTCCACCACCGCACCAACCCCTTCTTGCGCCTTCCTCTTCTCCTCCTCCTCCTAAGCTGAGGCAGTCCTCAGGTTCATCGTCTCCTCATGCTCTGTCCTCAACTCTTTTCGAAGGCACTCGACCTCGATGGATTGGATTTCCAAAGCCACCCTCATGCTCTCAACTTTGGCCCAGGCCTTCTCGACCTCCGCATGAGCTTCTTTGAGGGCCTTCGAGGCTTTGGCTTGCCTCTAACAGGCCACCTCAGAGTGGACGAAGAGATAATGCCCGAGCTATGATAGAAAACCAAGTTAAAATTAGGGAGCTCTGACTTTGGAAATGAAAAAAACCCTAGACCAAGACTATGAGAGAGAAGACTACCTCAAGGTAGGCGATGAAGGACTCATCGAATCTCTCGATGTCGTCCTTTCGCAGCATCTTCACCGCAATGTGGAGAAGAATACTCCCCTTCATGAGTGATTGGGCGACCTTTCGATCGTCTAGAGAAGCTTGTTCTTGATTGGGACCCCCACTTTCAGAGCTCTCGACCCTCCTTCCAACCTTCTTGCCAATAGTCCTTTTCTTCCTTTTTCCCATGGCTTCCTCTAAATAGAGGAGAGCAGATGGAGCGACCTCTTCGGACGGGGTCGGGCTTAGTAAGGTAGTAGCAAGCTCGGGGGCAGGCATGGCCTGGATCGGCATGGCATGGCTGGACTCACCAATGCAGGCCTTCTTTGGAAGATCCCCGGTGAGTTTGCCTTTCCTCTTGATGGATTCAAGTTCCTTGGTCAAACGGTCTCGCTCTTTGGGAGTCATTTCTGTAATGAATAAAAATCTAAGTCATGAAAGATCAAAGAAAAGCCAAGGTCTAGACAAAGAACACCCCACATCCGATCAATAAAAAAAAACTACCTACTGGATTTAGGGGACTAAGGCTGAGGTTAAATAAGATCTGCTTGTCCAAAAGGTTGGAGATTGGTGGAACATTAAAATTCTTCAATATATCAGCCGAACTCTGATCCTCGCTTTCCAGCCTTGGAGCTCGACGGACTGAGTCGCTTATCTCCCTGCATGGAGGAAGTCCTAATCTCAAGGATGGATTTAAGATGAAGAAGAATTTCTCCTTCCAGCCATGGATGGAAGAGGGGGTGCCCTTAAGTAATCCCTTTCTACCAGATTGGGGGGACACATACCACCAATTCTTAGCAGTCGGATGGCATTTGAAGGTAAAGAAGGTCCAAAATAAGGAAATGGTAGATCGGACGCCTACCATGATACATAAAAAAAGAAATTCTATGATGAACCTAAAGAAGTTTGGCACCATAGCAGTAAGGAAGATGTTGAGAATTCTAAATAGGTTGGCCATGAAAGGGGGTAAGGGTAACCTAAGCCCAGCTCGAAGAGCCTCTAAATACAGGCAGGTTCGGTCAGGAGGTGGAGAGCAGGCCCTATCATTGGGTTTGGGAAGTTTAAGCTCGTATTCGGAGGGAATACCAAATTGAATCCTAGCTAACGAAAGATCGTCAGGCCGAAGTTGGCAGTTAATAACTGCCAGTGCAAAGGAAGGAGGGGGCAACTCAAAAAGCTCAGCCTCCCTGGGAGATAGATCGCTAAGGCTAGAGGTGCCGAACTCCTCGAGCAGGTCGATCAGGATTCCTTGGTGGACATTCGGATCGAAGCAAAATCATAAAAAATACTAAAAAAGCTAAGAAAATGAAGCGCAAAAAATTTCTACAAAGAGACCTAAAGAGCAAAAAGCAGAGAATACAGAAATAACTTAGGAAAGGATAGCGAAGCTAATCTAAGTCAATTGGAAGAGGCAAGGAGATGACGAAGGCCATAGAAGGCTGACGGAAGAACACTTGGGATCAAAGGAAGCAAAAGGGAAAGCTTGACCTCTCATGTGATAGAGAGAAGAAAACCAGAAGAAGAGGAGGAAGAAGATTTTGGGAGAGGTAACGACTCGGAGGAAGAAAATGGGTTAAATAGTCCTGAGGATTCTAGGTGGTTATGATTGCAAATTCTCTTCGACTAGCCTATGATCGATGCATGCTCCCTCTATCATGGTAGAGATTGACGGTGGATAGGCCCATAATGATGCCATACCCTAGGCAGAGTTTTGGTGTGGAACTCCAAAGGTGTCTCTTCGGGTTGTCTCAAATTTATGAAGCTTTGATGTCGGTGCAGAAGCACCAAGAAATGCCTCGCCCTAGCAAGCGTAGGAAATGAAAAAAAACTTTGGCAGTCACACTCGGTACTCCCTTTCCTTGAACTTCAAACTTGGGAGTAGGGGGACTAGTGTTGGGGATAAATCTGCTCCTACTGAAGTTCGACTGGATGTTTGATCTCGGAAGACTCCTCCAGCAATTGAACTCCTCCCAAACTTTTCCTTCAGCTGGACTCCTCCAGTAGTTGAACTCCTCTACACTTCTCCTTCAGCCAGACTCCTCCAACAGTTAAACTCCTCCCGAACTTCTCCTTCAATCGGACTCCTCCAGTAGTTGAACTCCTTCAGACTTCTTCTTTAGTAGTTGAACTCCTTCCGAACTTCTCCTTCAACCAGACTCCTCCCCTAGTCGGACTCCTCCAATAGTTGAACTCCTTCCAGACTTCACCTTCAGCTAGACTCCTCTAGTAGTTGAACTCCTCCCGAACTTTTCTTTCAACCAGACTCCTCCCCCAGCCACTCCTCTAACAGTCAAACTCCTACCAGATTTCTTCTTCAGTCGAACTCCTCCAACAATCAAACTCCCTCCAAATTTCTCCTTCAGACAAACTCCTCAAGATAGCTAAGCTCCCTCCGAACTCCATCTAGCAGCCCCAGAGGACCTCGACACTTATCCTTGATATAGCTAAAAGAACTGTCAATCTCTCCCATCCAAGCTTCGATCGTTAGATCCCGACGAGCTCGCACATCATGACAACAGACACTATCCCTCATGACAAACTCCAGCCCACTATCGGATGGTTATGGCTATCATTATCAATTTGTTATAGGCTCCATCTATATAAGAGACCATCCAGATATGCTTTCTCCTGGAAGCTCTCCTTCTCTTATTAAAAATTCTACTAAAATCACTCTATGTATTCTATTTCTGTGGGCCAAAAGAGCTGACTTGATCATCGGAGGGTCTTACCGAAGCCACCACCCTAGACTCCGAATAAGACTTATTTTGCAAGTTTCGACGGCGACCTTATCCTCTCCAAATCTAGCTTCAACTCTGGCGACGATTAGATTTCGTGCCAACAATCCATATATGAACTTAAGCAAGCATCTTGGAGCTAGATTGCTCATTTAAATGATGTAATCAAACTATTTGGATACATCAAGAACGAGAATGATCCTTGTGTGTTCAAAAAGATCAATGGGAGTGTTATTGTCTTCCTCGTACTGTACGTAGATGACATCCTCCTAATTGAAAATGATATTCTCATGTTGACTATAGTCAAAATGTGATTGTCTAAGGAGTTCCCTATGAAAGACCTAGGAGAGTTATCCTTTATTCTAAGAATTAAGATCTATAGAGATAGACCAAATAGGATGCTGGGTCTCTCACAGAAGATATACATAGAGGAGGTGCTAAAGAGGTTTAGCATGAAAAACTCCAAGAGAGGATTGATGCCCTTCAAACATGACATTCATCTCTCTAAGAAGATGTGTCTCAACATACCTGAGGAGATTGAATGCATGAGAAAGATCTCTTATGCTTCAACAATAGAGAGCCTCATGTATGCCATGCTATGTACGCGACCTAATATTGCCCATGCTATGACTATCATGAGCAGGTATCAGTCGAATCTAGGTGAAGAGCAATAGACTTCTGTGAAATGTATCCTTAAGTACTTGAGAAGGACTAAGGATATATTTCTGATTTTTGGTATTGAAGAACTCCAGGTCCAGGGATATACAGACTCAGATTTTATATTCGACATAGATGATCGAAAGTCGACATCTGAAAGTCTGTTTATGTGCAATGGTGGAGCTATCAGCTAGAAGAGTTTCAAGCAAATGGTGGTAGCAGATTCCACCATCGAAGTAGAGTACATCATTGCATCGGAGGCTACAAAGAAGGCATTCTAGTACAAAATATTCGCCATTGAGCTTGAAGTGATGCCATTAGATGCCATCCCTCTGTACTACGATAACAATGGCACCATAGTCCTAGCTAAATGGCCGAGGTCTCACCAAATATCCAAGTATATCGAGCAGCGATACCACCTCATCTGCGATTACCTCGAGAAGGGATACGTCGAGGTCAAGAGAGTCGACATTATAGATAATGCAGTTGACCCATTGATAAAGCCATTAAGCCAGCAGAAGATTGAAGCCCATCTTGAGAAGATGGAACTTAGATTTGTAGTCAATTGGCTTTAGGTCAAGTAGGAGTTTGTTAGATGTGTGCTCTAGAAGCCAGATTGACTAAACACTTGTAATATACTTCTAAGGATAATTTTATAATTTTGACTATAAATTAATAAAAAAATTATTTTCTATCATAGTATGTATTTAAAGTATCTATGATACATCCTTTGAGTTAATGATAATGATAATTCATATTTTCAAGAGTTGACAATTTGAGACATGAATTTTTATAATTAACTCATAAATAGCTCCCGACCGTAGGATCATCATGAGGATGGTGATCGATCCAAAAGGTTGGTGTATGATCACTTTCTTAAGATAGATGTATCTTGAGTCTATGATATGAAGATACCAGAGTGAGAGTACAAGTACTCATTAGAGAATGAGGGCACTGAGCGTGACTACCTCAAGCAGTCATAAGAAAGTCTACCTTCTTGTCGATGACTAGCTCGATGCTGTAGTGGTCTGTCTGGTTCTTTGATCTGAGATGCATCGATAGTTTATCTTGAGGATGTTATAGTTTGACAATACTATAACTCGATCTTCTAGCCATTCAGAATTCTGAGGTATATGTTAGGTATAGCATGTTCATTATAGGAATTGAATTGCACTAATAGAAGATCTATCTACCATGGTAGATGAGGAGCAGCCCTATGATAATCATGAGATTGAGTTCTTAAACCCATGGCCATGGAAGAGTGAAAATGATAGAAAGAGTTTCTATTAGGGTTTCACATTGGACTCAAATCGAATGATTAATTCATATGATGGATGTTGAATTTGACGAGTTCATCTTAACCTAATCCAATTGGGGCTCAAGATAGTAGAACCCAATCACACTAGTAACTACATCGAGAAGTTCATTTTTAGTTTTGATGGACTGCTACCATATATTGCTAGGTGTCACTGGTGGATTTTGGGAGCAATTAGAATGATTTTGATGATCAATCATTCTAATTATATGAATCAGAAAAGTTTTGGTCCATCAAAAGGTATTTCGATGATGTCGATGATGAAGATCATGACATGTCTCATTACCATATGGAACTAAATCTAACTGAATCACACAAATAAGGATTTGGGTGTGGATGTCATCAATTGAGCTAATCCAGTTTGATTAATTTGGATTAGATCCAATCAGGTTCAAGGTAATCGTGCTAGCACATGATTGAGCCCGACTTTCTCCTAACGTAATCTTTTTGATTCATTGCAACTGAGTCAAATTTGATTTAAATTATTCTTCTATCTTGAATGGGTTTATTTTTGTCTGACTGGAACCTATCCAGATCAAATTAATTGTAGAAATTAAATCCATTCATAGTGCAAATGGACTAGGGTCAAAAGTTGACCTATTTGAGAGAATTGAGGGTTTCATGATCAGAGGCTTTTAGAAAATTCTCTAGAAATCTTTTTGATCTAATTTTTGTATATGTGATAGGGCACGAGTAATACATTAGATGCAATAAATTTTGTGACTTTTGGAGGTATCTAGACTAAGTTATGATATAGTTTGATTTGGACCAAACTCTTGAGGGAAGAGTCCTAGGCATAGTGGACTCTTCCTTATCTACTCATGCCACCACCTTCTAGATTGATTTTTGGCATCAAAATCAGCTTGGATCTAGGGATTTTCATGGAGATCAGGTCCAAGAGTCCCAACAGTTAAATAAATGAGGATTTTGATTAAAGAGGGACTTTAACTTGGCGCTATGCTTTTGTATAAGAACCCTTGCGCCAAGGCTCTTCATGAAAGAAATAATTTTGATGCCCAATGGCTGTTACCCTTTCCATCTTCCATGCCCTCTCTAATCCTCTTTCTCCCCTTCTTCTATATGCCAAAGGTTGGAAATAAATCTGAGAAGAAGATTCAATCAAATTTGTGAAGAGTTCAGCATCTATGCGACGGTGTTCGTGAGACGGACATGCTGCATTTAGAAATTCTTTTGAAGGACTTTCATATCAGATTTAGATCTAATATTTGGAGAAAAGATTTGCAAGGAGAAGACATCCAGATCCTACCCAAGTGGATATCAATAGAGGCTAGGCATGTGCATGGCTTCTTCCAAAACCTCGAGATAGATCAGGATCATCACAGAATAATTTGATTACCCAAAATACAAGGTATGAACTTAAATAGATTTAATTTATTTTTAATCTTAATATCCAATCTTAAAGGATTAGATTCAAGATGTCCCAAATTTAATTAGGATCTTAGAAGAAAAATTTTTAAAATATTTCTTCAGATCCAATCAGATCTGAACGATCCTATGCCGAGAAACAAAATTTTTCTTCACCTAAGACCTACCTCCGGTCTCCCTCAGATGCCTCTTAAAACTCTCTACTAAGATACCTCCCTCGACTGCTGTACCATCGAGCCTCTCTCAATTCTATGTCTCCAGGAATACACTACTGTAGCACTCCAGTGCTTGCTAACTCATCTTGATATCACCTCCTCATAGGTATTCGGATCCTCTCTTATTGTACAAAAATCATCCTCTACTGAACTGCGACTCTGCCTGATGCTCCTGTAGAAGAAACTTGATCTAGGATACTCCTGACTGCCTGAGACCTCCTGGTGCTTCTTGAGATCTTATGGCTTTTCTTAAGATTTACTCTCAATCTCATTGAGATGCTTCTGACACTCTACTGAGATACCTCCCTCGGCTGCTGCACCACTAAGCCTCTTTCAACCCCTGTGCCTCTAGGGTAGCACTCTAGTGCTCCCTGACTTGTCTCTGTGCTGCTATATATTATCATCCACAATGTTCCAGGCATCACCTAGCTCTGATACCAAATTATAGACCCATGATATCACTCGAACGCCAATCATCTCTGACATCACAAGCATCGATATCATATTGTGGAAGCTCCTGATCTTTAGCACAAACCTGAAGAAACCTGTGACGTTCTCTGTGGGCAGCAAACCACCGATCCTCCACTTGGATCTGTGATGGGGTGCCTCCCTCCTTAGGCTTGAGGGAGATGCCCCCTTCTCTAGGGCTTCTTCAAGAATCCTAGGGCAGCAACTCTAGAGAGAAGAAAAGAAGAGAGTTGAGGAAAAAAATATCTGTATTCCATAGCATTCACAGCCTTATGAAATCCTAATACAACATATGTATTTATACATAGCCATTAGGCCCGACCAAAAAACTCTCCGGCTAACCCAATACATGAAAGCACTCACCGAGCCCATGTACACCCATGTCTCCCATGCTCTCATCCTTTAGATCTAGACCCGACCCTTACATGAATTAGCTATCTTAAGAACTCTCAAACCAGGCCTTAAGATCGCTAGGATCAACCCAGATCCTAGCTCAAAATAGATCCTTGCATAACTCTACCCATGCATTGAGCCAGCTCAGTCCCAGCACTGAGTCGACTAAGATCCACTTGGTCAGCTCAGTCTGAAATTGAGTCGGCCCAATTTTGTGCCGTGCCAGCAATCTCGAACGCACAACTCTCTTTTTTTCCTATGCACTAAGACTTAGCTGACCAAATTTTGGATTGAGCCAACAAACCTATAGAAAATCTTCTTTCTATAGTCTTGATTCTCCGACTTTGGTTTCTTGCTTCACCTTATATCTCAGATCTCTGAAGCACCAACCAAGCCCCTGGAATCCCCGAAGCCAATCCCCTGACTCCTCCCATGGCCTCCTAAGGCTGGGGAGCACCACAAATCCTCAGAATCTCCACCTTGGTGCCCCAAGCCTTGGCAAATCCCTCGATAATGACCTCCTACATGATCCCACTATCCCTACGCACTCGACAACACCTGTGCAAACATCGCCTTTGCCAATCCACTTTAGTTGTTGTGCACCTTTGAGGCCTTTAGGATGACTGCATCTACCGTTGAAGACCTTGGCTTGCTTCTTGGCACCACCATGGAATTGTAAAATCCCTTCTGCTTAGCAGCTGCATCACTTTCTCTGGACTTTCCTAGAGAACCTACCATATTTCTACTCCAACACATGTTGTACCATCTAACACGATCTCCTCAGAGCTATGCCTGTCCACCTACACGTGCCGCTCCACCTAGAACTATGCATCACCAGTGCTCTAAGCTCATGCCAAATTTTTTCTCCACTTGTGAAGCCACCTCTTCGGAGCTCCACCTATATCCGAAGTCCACCTACTGCCGTAGAAACCGACTCTATCACTGAGTCCCTCGAGGCTAACCATTCAATGCTGCACTGCTGAGTCTGCTGCTGCACCTCGAACACCATCGCTGCCCCTTCTAACCCTCCACACTCTGCAGCCCTCTTCGAAGCCATCTCGGATACTTCTGCAATCTGCGGGCACCTCCAAAACCCAAGTGCTCATCCAACTCTTCTGAATCCAGCTACTGAACCTTAGAAAATTCCACCCTAGTTCTTTTCTTCTGCCCCTATACTAGCCATCCCTTCAGTTGCACCCAGAGAACCATCCTCCACTTGAACCGCGACTCTCCCTGGTACTTCTATAGAAGAAACCTGATCCATGATACTCTCGACTGCTAAAACCTCCTAGTGCTCCCTGAGACCCCCAAGCTCCCCCTGAGACCTACACACACGTCTCCCTAAAGATACCAACTAACACTCTCTGCAAAGATAAACTCCTTGACTACTGCACCACCGAGCCTCTCTTAGCCCCATGCCTCCAGGATAGCACTCCTGCAGCACTCCCTAGCCTTGTCTCAGCACCGCTCTATAGCCACCCAACCCTAACCTACTGGTCCTTCATGGATCATCCATGTTCATCACTCCCAAGGTTTCGCAAATTCATGCTCTGGTTGAACCGCTGAATACATCTTTGACTACTTCCCCACCTTTCAGACATCGAAGGACGTATAATTACTTCTTCAGCCTTCCTTTGACCATTATCCCTTGAGAAACCTCTCTTCAATAGCCTTACACTACCCATCTTCCTAGAGAACTCTGATGCTCTCTACTGAGATACCTCCCTCGACTGCTGCATCATCGAGCCTCTCTCAACCCTGCATCTCTAGGGAAGCGCTACTGTAGAACTCCAGTGCTCCTTGCCTATCACATAACTATCATACACCCTGGCCTTTTCACCAAGATCGATCAGCAAATCATGCACCAAATCCTTCCACCCTAGAAAAATTTCTTTCCATTAATCCTCTCTATTAGATATATGTGCCCTAGAAGCCAGAATTGGCTGACACTTGTAATACACTTCTAGTGGTAAAATTATAATTTTGACTAATATCAATAAAATGGGTTATTTTCTATCACATATGTGTATTTAGTGTCTGTGATACATCCTTTGAGTTAATGGTAATGATAATTCATATTTTCAAGAGTTGAAAATTTAAGACATGAATAATCATTATTAACTCATAAAATGCTTCCGACCATAGGATCATCACGAGGATGGTGATTGATCCGGAAGGTTGGTATACAATCGCTTCTCTTTAGTAGATGAGTCTTGAGTCTACGGTGTGGAGACACCAGAGCGAGAGTACAGGTACTCGTTAGAGAACGAGGGCACTGAGCGTGACCACCTCGAGTAGTCGTTAGGAAGTCTACCTTCTCGTCAATGACTGGCTCGATGCTGTAGTGGTGTGTCTGGTTCTTTGACCTGAGGTGCATCAGCAGTTCACCTTGAGGGTGTTATAGTTTGACAACACCATAACTCGATCTTCTAGCCATTCGAAATCCTAAGGTTGTTAGATATATGTGCCCTAGAAGCTAGAATTGGCTGACACTTGTAATACACTTGTAATAGACTAGGGGCAAAATTATAATTTTGACTAAAATCAATAAAATGGATTATTTTCTATCACATATGTGTATTTAGTATCCATAATACATCCTTTGAGTTAATGGTAATGATAATTCATATTTTCAAGAGTTGAAAATTTAAGACGTGAATAATCATTATTAACTCATAAAATGCTTCCTACCATAGGATCATCACGAGGATGGTAATTGATCTGGAAGGTTGGTGTACAATCGCTTCACTTTAGTAGATGAGTCTTGAGTCTACGGTGTGGAGACATCGAAGCGAGAGTATAGGTATTTGTTAGATAATGAGGGCACTAAGCGTGACCACCACGAGTTATCGTTAGGAAGTCTACCTTCTCGTCAATGACTGACTCGGTGCTGTAGTGGTGTGTCTGGTTCTTTGACCTGAGGTGCATCAGTAGTTCACCTTAAGGGAGTTATAGTTTGACTACACCATAACTCAGTCTCCTAGCCATACAAAATCTTGACGTGTATGTTGGCTATAGCATGTTCATTGTAGGAACTGGATCGCATCAAGATGGAATCTATCTATCTCAGTGGTAGAGGAGCAGCCCTATGATGATCATAAGAATCAAGTCCAGAACCCCATGGCCATGATAGAGTGAAATAATAGAAAGAGTTTCTATTTAGGTTTTCACATCGAACTTGAATCAAATGATTACATCATATGATAGAGACTAGGATTTGACGAGTTCACCTAAACCCTAATCTGATCAGGGCTCAAGATAGAAGAACTTAATCTCATAGGTAGCTGTACCTAGAGGTTCGCATTCAGCTCTGATGGGTTGCCACCGTATACTACTAGGTGTCACTAGTGGATTATGGGAGCAACTAGAATAATTTAGATGATCGATCATTCCAGCTATTTGAATCAAAAGAGTAATGATCCATCCAAAGGAGTTCGATGATGTCGATGATAGAGATCATGACATATCCCATTACCATACAGAACTGAACCTAATTGGGTCACACAAACAAGGGTTTGAACTTGGTGATCATCAATTGAACTAATCTAGTTTAATTCATCTGAATGAGATTCAATTAGGTTCAAAAAAATCATGGTAGCACTCGATTGAACCTAACGTTCTTCTTTTACTATCATAAATAGTTGTCCTTACTAAGCCAAAGGAGTTTGTGCTCTTTCAGAGGCCTTCACCTTATCTGACTGGAGCCTATCCAGGTTAGAAAAAGGTTATCTTATTTTGTAAGAGAATACCTACCATTTTTGGTCACCTGCCATTTCTCGTCCTTTGACTTTATTCAAAAGTTGACCTTTGACTGGTCAAATGTTGACCATTGATATTTTGACTTTTGTCCACGTGTCACGCACCTATTGGAGAGCTGGTGGGGGCCTATCCTCTTACCAGAACTTGGCAAGGAGGAGGGTGCATGCCACCTATTGGAGAGCTGGTGGGGGCCTATCCTCCTGCCAGAACCTAGCAAGGAGGAGGGCGCACGCCTCCCTTGGTGTGTGCCCAAGCAGGAGGCGCCCAGGACTCCCTGTTGGATAGGGACTCCATCTTTCTTTTGGATTTCAGTTAGACTTTCTCCTAAGAACCAAGTTTGATTAGTCTTAGGCACCATCTAAGGAGGAATCTAAGAGACTTTATTCCCACCAATCAGATTTAGATCAGATTTTACAAAGGATTGTGATTGGTTGGGAAGAAGAGGAGTTGGATCACGCATAGTCTATAAATAAGACCCTGCGCCCAACTCAAAGAGTATCTGAAATCTAAGAAAAGAGTTCTCCACGCCCCAAGGATTCCTCCCTCTTCCTCCTCCATGCCAAGTTCTACTTCTGCCTCTCCTCTCCACGTCCAAAAAGAATTTTGATCTTAGTTGGTGCAATCCAGATGAGAGAAAGGTGACAGAAAGCTAGAAGGCTGTATTGCTGCAAAGGACAACTGCTGATCTTCAAAAGGAATTTTGAAGATTCTCCAAATGAGATCTAGATCTAATTTTTGGAGATGTGATAGAGAAGAAGAGAATCTCTAGATCCAGCCTGAGTGGATACCGGTAGAGGCCAAGCACTTGCGTGGCTAGATCAAGAACCTTCCACTGCTTATAGGATCATCAACGGATAATAAGATTACCCTACATCAAGATAAATTAAATTTATTTATATTTTATTTTTATTATTAAGAATAATAAGGATTAGATTTAAAATATCTCAAATCTAATTAGGATCAAAAAAAAAAATTTAAAATATATCTCTTGATCCGATCAGATCTGAACGAACCTGGTCTGAAAAATCAGGATTTCCCTTCAACTGGTATCAGAGCCAAGGTTCTAAAAGTATTTAGATCTGATTTTAAATTTATTTTAATCAAAAAAATAAATGATTTTAGATGTCACATGAGATGTGATCAGATCTAAAATTAGAAAAAATTAAAATTAAATGATTTGGATCTAAGATTAGAAAATATGCATGACTAGTTCTAAAATAGAATAGTTCTATAGAATAGTCTTGCATGTTTTCAATTTAATTTAATTAAATCATATTTTAGATCTATTTATTTACTATTTTTTGATATTATAATTATTATAATAACATCTAAAAAATAGCAAATAAAAATTATTTAATTTTAAACATCATATGAGATATGATTGATGCATGTCTAGACTAGTTGTAGAATAGTTCTACATAGTTGTCTAGATTAGAATTTATTTTGATAAGATCAATTTAAATCTAATTTTTTAGATTATTATGAGATAATTTAGATCTAAAAATATGTATGATTCGATACATGAGATGTATGCAAAATATGCCATGATTAGATCTAATTTGTATATGAGATATATGATATAGATCTAAAACTAGTTTTATAGTATTACATGTTCCTGATTAAGGCATTCCTCTTGGCCGTCCGATCATAAGAATGAAGAAGGATTTAAAGGCCCTCTCCTCCCATTCGATGGAGTGTTCTTATGACGTGTAGGGGTGCTGCGCTTTCGTCCTTAATCAGAAATCCAAAACTTACTTTCTGCAAAACCCTAGATCCTGAAATCCTAGGATTTATTATGCATATTTTATTTATGAACCCTACTTAATTAAGAATTAAGATTATAAAATATTAATTAGGTCTAAAATTGAGAATTTTAGATCTAAGACATATTCATAATACTGGGTTCGGGCTTGGGTAGCTCAATTAGGTCTAAGCGGTTGATCAAACCGAATCAAGAGTTGGTTAGATGGGATCAACAATGCTTAAATTGACCAGCCTAATAGGATTAAGTCTGGGTCAAGATTGAGTCATGATCAAGCAAGACCTAATTAGGCTCAGAGGTTAGAGTCTGGATTGTAGGCTAACCCAATTGGTTCTGGCTCAACAATTTGGTGTCTAAGGTAAGTTTGGCACATACGACCGACTGGTTTTTAATTGGGAGCTACTCGACCTGAATGCATTCTTGTATGAGTTAATGGCATATCCCTTCCACCGATCTCACTTACCTGGCCATATCTGTTGACACAGTTCTGATCTTGAGGTGGTCAATAATCCGAGCTAACCCATGCCACTAGGTTAGTCATAATTGTTATGACTATGATAAGTCTAGTTTAATGAGATCTGAATCAATTCTCCCTAAGAAATGATTAAGTCTGAGGTCTTCCACCATTGTAGATGTGCGGGCCCTTCTCGGGGTTGATTGTTCTCGACTGGATACAGTGGCTCAGTTGCACCGGGAAGATGCAACCATGTCTATTAGGCATTGGATGCTATGGGCTGGAGGATGAGTTGGGCTCAATATTCTGGATACGGTGAGAGACTCAATTAGGAACCCAGTCTATGCAAATGGTGGGTCTGACTTAACTAAGGAGTGGATCAATATTCCGGATACGGTGAGATTCATGAATTAGAGACCAAGTTTGGGTGCACCATGATTAGAGAATCATTGAACAAGAGTTGTTCACTCATTGGCTAACCCATCACCAATAACTGTTAGGTGAGGTGATGAGTCAGTTGGTGAGACCGCACCACCCACTAAAAATCATTAATCATGGAGATTTTTGCATCTCTACAGAGGAAGTGTAGGAATCCAAGAAAATAGTGGGAGCTAATTTATTTAAAAATAAAATCCCTAAACAAATTGGTCAAGTCAAAATTACAGTATCTAACTAGAATCTTTGACTCTCTACAAGAAAATGTCTACGTCCAACCCATTGGCACGTATCCTGGACACACATAGACTGACTGAACCCAATTATAAAGATTGGCTCAGGAACTACAAAATAGTTTTGGGTTCTGAGAAGTTAACCCATGTATTGGACCAGGACCCTCCCACCTTACCAGCCCGTCCATCTATTGAACAGAGAGCGTCTCTGGAGAAATGGATAGACGAAGATAATAAGGCCAGATATTACATGTTGGGCTCGATGTCTGATGAGCTCCAGTGCCAACATGAAGATATCGGGACTGCTCGCCAAATGTTGGCTCACCTGCAAGAGATGTTTGGTGAACAGAGTCGCACAGCCAAATATCAAGTCACGAAACGACTTTTTAAGGCTAAGATGCGTGATGGGCAGTCAGTCCAAGATCACTGTCTGACAATGATCAAGGACATGGAAGAGCTTGAGAAGCTCGGTGTGAAGTTAGACTTGGACCTGCAGAATGATATTATTCTACAATCCTTGACTGATGCATATGGGCAATTCATCATGAATTACCACATGCATAAACTTCAGAAATTCCTTAGGCCGAATTAATGAATATGCTGGTTACCGCTGAGCTTTCTATGAAAGGTTCTAAAGGCTCAGTTCTTGCTATGGAACGGACTTCTTCCAAAAGAAAGTCTTATGGAAAGAAAAAAAGTCTGTGAAAAAGCAAAAGGTGGAAGGATCAAAGAAGAAGAAGGCAGAGCCGAAGAAGAAGGCCGATGTCAAAGAAAGTATTTCCATTGCAACAGCGATGGCCATTGAAAGCGGAACTGCCCTACTTACCTGGCCACCCTGAAGAACAAGAAGGAAGGTCCTTCTGGAGGTATGCTCGTTATTGAGTCTAACCTTACGGTTTCTTCTGCATCCAGTTGGGTGCTTGACTCTGGTTCTAGTGCTCATCTGTGCACTTCCATGCAGGGTCTTGAGGATAGCAGGAGGCTGAGGGATGGAGACATGATCCTACGCGTCGGTAATGGAGCAAGAGTTGCTGCAGTAGCCATGGGAACATACCCTCTTCGATTACCATCTGGTTTAGACTTAGTTTTGAAAGACTGTTATTATGTGCCTGCAGCTAGCAGGAATTTGATTTCTATTTCATGCTTAGCACTAGAAGGCTATGTGATTACCTTCTTTAAGGACCATTGTAACATTCTTTATGAAAGAAATAAAATTGCAAATGGTTTTCCTTATTAACGGTCTTTATCAGCTACATATTGATGTACCTATTCTAACTATCGAGCAAAACGTGAATGCCAAATAACCTAGGGATAGTCCAAATGATAGATATCTATGGCACCTGAGATTAGGTCATATAGCAGAAGATAGGATCAACAAATTGGAGAAAAATGGGCTATTGAGTCCATTGACTTCCGAGTCATATCCAACTTGTGAATCTTGTCTTCAAGGCAAAATGACTAAACTCCCTTTTGTTGGACATGGGGAGAGGGCCACAGATCTCCTTGCCCTAGTACATACTGATGTGTGCGGCCCATTTGATGTGCCGGCTAGAGGCAATTTTGTCTACTTCATTACCTTTATCGATGATCTGTCTAGGTATGGGTATGTGTATCTTATGAGACACAAGTCTGAAGCTTTTGAAAAGTTCAAAGAATTCAGACATGAAGTAGAAAAATAAACTGAAAACCCATTAAGGTTCTTCGATCAGATCGAGGAGGTGAATACCTTAGCCGGAATTCCTAGACTATCTCAAGAAAAATGGCATAGTCTCTCAATGGACTCCACCAGGAACACCTCAACTCAACGAGGATTTTCAGAATGGAGAAATCGGACTCTATTGGATATGGTCCGATCCATGATGAGCTTCACAGACCTCCCTGATTTTCTTTGGGGACATTCATTGTTAACTTCAATTTATCTACTGAATAGGGTTCCCTCTAAGACCGTTCCTACCACACCGTATGAGATATGGCATGGTAAGAAACCAAGTCTGAGTCATCTCAGAATTTGGGGTTGTCCGGCTCATGTCAAAAGACAACAAGCGGACAAGTTAGAGTTTAGGTCCTTCAGAGCTCGATTCATAGGATATCCTAAAGAGTCATTAGGATACTATTTCTACATTCCAGAAGACCACAATGTGATTGTGAGTCGACATGCCATCTTTCTTGAAAAATAGTTTATTCAAGATAGCGGCATTGGAAAGCAGATTAAGCTTGATGAGAAAGTCTCACAAGTACAACGAGCTAAGGACCAATTGGAACCAAATCAGGTTGAGCCAATAAGAACACTACCTCCTCCACCTCGTAGATCGAAAAGAGTTTTCCGTCCCCCTGAAAGATACTTAGGTATTATTTCAGAGGAAAGTAGAGAAAATATTCCTCGTAGGTAATGGTGCTCATGGTGATGATCCCAAAACCTACAACGAGGCGATATCAGATATCGACTCCGAGAAATGGCTAGAGGCAATGCAGTCAGAAATTGACTCGATGCACTCAAACCAAGTCTGGACCTTGGTAGATCCACCAGAAGGTATAGTACCTATTGGGTGTAAATGGATCTTCAAGAGAAAGATTGGTGTAGATGGGAAATGTGGAGACATTCAAGGCTAGACTAGTGGCAAAAGGTTATAGTCAATGCGAAGGCATTGACTATCAGGATACCTTTTCTCCAGTGGCTATGCTAAAATCCATCCGCACATTGCTTGCCATTGCAGCCTATTTCGATTATGAAATATGGCAAATGGACGTGAAAACGGCATTCTTAAATGGATATCTTGAGGAAGATATCTATATGGAACAGCCGCTAGGTTTCACATCCAGTGATACTGATCACAAGGTTTGCAAGCTGCAAAGGTCCATATATGGACTTAAGCAAGCATCTCGGAGCTGGAACACTCGTTTCAATGATGTGATCAAAATGTTTGGTTTCATCAAAAATGAAGAGGAACCATGTGTTTTCAAAAAGGTCAGTGGGAGCGCTGTTGTCTTCCTCGTATTGTACGTGGATGACATCCTCCTTATTGGGAATGATATTCCCATGTTGACAACAGTCAAAATATGGTTGTCCAAGGAATTCTCCATGAAAGACCTAGGTGAAGCATCCTTTATTCTAGGAATTAAGGTCTATAGGGATAGACCGAATAGGATGCTAGGACTTTCACAGAAGATGTACATAGAGGAAGTACTAAAGAGGTTTAGTATGGAAAACTCTAAGAGGGGATTAATACCCTTCAGACATGGTATTCATCTTTCCAAGAAGATGTGCCCTAGCACACCTGAGGAAATAGAATGCATGAGCAAGATCCCTTATGCTTCTGCAATAGGGAGCCTCATGTATGCCATGCTATGTACACGACCTGATATAGCCCATGCTGTGAGTGTCACAAGCAGATATCAGTCAAATCCAGGTGAAGAACACTGGACTTCTGTGAAATGTATCCTTAAGTACTTGAGAAGAACTAAGGATATGATGTTGGTCTTTGGTAATGGAGAACTCCAAGTCCAGGGATACACAGACTCGGATTTCATGTCCGATATAGATGATCGAAAGTCGACATCTGGGAGTCTGTTTGTGTGCAATGGTGGTGCTGTCAGCTGGAAGAGTTCCAAGCAAACGTGATAGCAGATTCCACCATGGAAGCAGAATATATCGCTGCATCAGAGGCTGCGAAGGAAGCATTCTGGTACAAGAAGTTTGCTGCAGAAATTGGAGTAATGCCATCAGATGCCATTCCTCTATACTGCGACAACAATGGCGCCATAGCCCTTGCTAAGGAGCCAAGGTCTCACCAAAATCCAAGCACATTGAGCGGCGATACCACCTCATCCGCGATTACCTCGAGAAGGATTACGTCGAGGTCAAGAGAGTCAACTCCACAGATAATGTGGCAGACCCACTTACAAAGCCGTTGGGCCAGCAGAAGATCGAAGCCCACCTTGAGAAGATGGGACTTAGACTTGTAGCCAATTGGCTTTAGGATAAGTGGGAGATTGTTAGATATATGTGCCCTAGAAGCCAGAATTGGCTGACACTTGTAATACACTTCTAGGGGCAAAATTATAATTTTGACTAATATCAATAAAATGGGTTATTTTCTATCACATATGTGTATTTAGTGTCTGTGATACATCCTTTGAGTTAATGGTAATGATAATTCATATTTTCAAGAGTTGAAAATTTAAGACATGAATAATCATTATTAACTCATAAAATGCTTCCGACCATAGGATCATCACGAGGATGGTGATTGATCCGGAAGGTTGGTGTACAATCGCTTCTCTTTAGTAGATGAGTCTTGAGTCTACGGTGTGGAGACACCGGAGCGAGAGTACAGGTACTCGTTAGAGAACGAGGGCACTGAGCGTGACCACCTCGAGTAGTCATTAGGAAGTCTACCTTCTCGTCAATGACTGACTCGATGCTGCAGTAGTGTGTCTGGTTCTTTGACCTGAGGTGCATCGGCAGTTCACCTTGAGGGTGTTATAGTTTGACTACACCATTACTCGGTCTCCTAGCCATATGGAATCCTGAGGTGTATGTTGGCTATAGCATGTTCATTGTAGGAACTGGATGGCATCAAGATGGAATCTATCTACCTCGGTGGTAGAGGAGCAGCCCTATGATGATCATGAGAATCAAGTCCAGAAATCCCATGGCCATGGTAGAGTGAAATAATAGAAAGAGTTTCTATTTAGATTTTCACATCGGACTTGAATCGAATGATTACATCATATGACAGAGACTAGGGTTTGACGAGTTCACCTTAACCCTAATCTGATCGGGGCTCAAGATAGAAGAACTTAATCACATAGGTAGCTGCACCAAGAGGTTCGCATTCAGCTCTGATGGGTTGCCACCATATACTGCTAGGTGTCACTGGTGGATTTTGGGAGCAATTAGAATGATTTAGATGATCGATCATTCTAGCTGTTCGAATCAGAAGAGTTCTGATCCATCGAAAGGAGTTTCGATGATGTCGATGATAGAGATCATGACATATCCCATTACCATACAGAACTGAACCTAACTGGGTCACACAAATAAGGGTTTGAATCTGGTGATCATCAATTGAACTGATCTAGTTCAATTGATCTGAATGAGATTCAATTAGGTTCAAGAAAATCATGCTAGCACTCGATTGAACCTAACGTTCTTCTTTTACTATCATAAATAAGTTGTCCTGACTGAGCCAAAGGAGTTTGTGCTCAATCAGAGGCCTTCATATGGTCTGACTGGAGGTTGTCCAAGTCAGAAAAGGTTGTCTTATTTTGTAAGACATTACCTGCCATTTTTGGTCACCTGCCATTTCTTGTTCTTTGACTTTGGTCAAAAGTCTACCTTTGACTGGTCAAATGTTGACCATTGATACTTTGACTTTTGACCACATGTCATACACCTATTGGAGAGCTGGTGGGGGCCTGTCCCCCTGCCAGAACCTGGCAAGGAGGAGGGCGCACGCCACCCTTGGCGTGTGCCCAAGCTGGAGGCGCCTAGGAGTCCTTGTTGGATAAGGACTCCATCTCCTTTTTGGATTCCAATTAGAGTTCTTCTAAGAACCAACTTTGACTGAGTCTTAGGCACCCTCTAAGGAGGAATCCAGGGGACTCTATTCCCACCAATCAGATTTAGATCTGATTTCACAAAGGGTTGTGATTGGTTGGGAAGAAGAGGAGTTGGATCACAGGTAGTCTATAAATAAGACCCTGCGCCCAACTCAGATCGTGATGAAATAGAGTTTCCATACGCCCAAAGGCCTTTTCTCCTCTCCTCCTCCATGCCAAAGCTTCTTCTCCCTCTCCTCTCCACATCCAAAATAGTTTTGGAGCTTGGTTGGTGCGATCCAGATCAAAGAAAGGCGATCAAAAGCAAGAAGGCTGCACTGCTGCAAAGGATGACTGCTGATCTTCAAAAGGAGTTTTGAAGATCCTCCAGATTAGATCGAGATCTGATTTTTGGAGATGTGATAGAGAAGAAGAGGATCTCCAGATCCAGCCTGAGTGGATATTGGTAGAGGTCAGGCGCTTGCGTGGCTAGATCCAGAACCTTCCGCTGCAAATAGGATCATCAACGGATAATTGGATTACCCAAATCAGGTAAATTAAATTTGATTTAATTTATCCTTATTTTATTTTATTTATCAAAATAATAAGAATCAAATCTGAAACATCCCAGATCTAATACAGATCAAAGAAAAAAAATTTTGAAATATATCTCTTGATCTGATCAGATCTGAACGAACTTAGATCGAAAAATCAGGATTTTCCTTCACTCTCAACCTCCACCATCAACTCGCTGCTCCCGATTGGCCAGACCACAGCAATAACAAAGTAGATTTGAGACATACCATGGAATCCTTATGCAGATTTTTTATTTCATCTTCTACGACTTTTCCTTCCCTTCCATGCACCATCAAGCTCTGAAAATCTGACTTCTTCCATGCACCATCAGGCTCTGAAACTTGGCTCTGATACCATATTGTCGTCCACAACATTTCAGGCATCATCTAGCTCTGATACCAAATTATAGACCCATGATATCGCTCGAACACCAATCATCCTTAACATCACAAGCATCGATATCATATTGCGGAAGCTCCTAATCTTGAGCATGGACCTGAAGGAACCGATGATGTTCTCTATGGGCAACAAACCACCGATCCTCCACCTAAATCTATGATGGGGTGCCTCCCTCCTTGGGCTTGAGGGAGATGCTCCCTTCTCTAGGGCTTCTTCAAGAACCCTTGGGCGGCAACTCTAGAGAGAAGAGAAGAAGAGAGTTGAGGGAGAAAAGGTCTATATTCCATAGCGTTCACAGCCTTATGAAATCCTAATACAACCTATGTATTTATACATAGCCATTAGGCCCGACCAAAAAACTTCCTAGCTAACCCAATACATGAAAGCACGCATCGAGCCCATGTACACCCATGTCGCTCATGCTCTCATCCTCTGGATCTAGACCTGACCCATACATGAATTAGCCACCTTAAGACCTCTCAAACTAGACCTTAAGACCCTTAGGATCAACCCAGACTCTAGCTCAAAATATACCCTCATGTAACTCTGCCCGCGTATTGAGATAGTTCAGTCTCAGTACTGAGCTAGCTAAGTTCCACTGGATTGGCTCGGTCTGAAACTGAGCTGGCCCAATTCTGTGCCATGCCAGCAGTCCCGAATGTGGAGCTCTCTATTTTGCCTATGCACTGAGACTTAGCCAGTCCAGTTTTGGACTGAGTTGGCTAACCTATAGAAAATCTTCTCTCTGCAGTTTTGATTCCTCAACTTTGGTTCCTTGCTTCACCTTATGTTCCAGATCTCTAAAGCACCAACCAAGCTCCTAGAATCTCCGGAGCCAACCCCCTGACTCCTTCCGTGGCCTCCCAAGACTTGGGAGCACCATAAATCCTCATACTCTACAGCCGTCCAGTCCTAACCTACTAGACCTCCATGGATCATCCATCTTCATCATCCCTAAGGGTCCGCAAATCCATGCTTTGATTGAACTGCTGAATATATCTCTGACTACTTCTCCACCTTCCTACAATCGAAGGATATATAGTCACTTCTTCAGCCTTCCTTCGACCATTACTCCTTAGGAAACCTCTCCTTAATAGCCCCACACTACCCATCTTTCTAGAGAACCCTGATGCTCTCTGCTGAGATACCTTCCTGGACTGCTGCATCGTCGAACCTTTCTCAGCCCTACATCTCCAGGAAAGCACTACTGCAATACTTCAACACTTCCTACCTTATCTACCATCATACATCTCGATTTTTCCACCAAGAATGACCAAAAACTCATGCACCCAAACCTTCCACCATGGAAAAAATCCTTCACATTAATCCTCTCAGTCTCCACCTTCAACCCACTGCTCTTAGTTGGCCAAACCACCACAATAACAAAGGTAGATCTAAGACATACCATGGAATACTCGTGCAGATTCTTGATTTCATCCTGTATGACTCCTTCGCTTCCACACACCATCAGGCTCTAATACAAAATGTATGGAATCCGATATCACTCTGATGCCAATTTTTGGCACATCATCTTGGCATCACCTAGCTCTAATGCCATGTTGTGGAAGCTCCTTTAGCAAGGACCACAGGAGATCTTTGACGTTCTCTAAGGTAGCGTATCATAGATCCATCACCTAGATCTATGCTGGGGCACCTCCCTCCTTGGGCTTAAGGAAGGCACCCCCTCTTTCTAGGGCTTGTTCAGGAATCTAAGGCAACTACTTTAGAGAGAAGAGAAAAAAGAGATTGAAGGAAGAAAAGATCTGTATTGCTTGCATCCTTGAAAATCCCAATACAACCTATGTATCTATGCATAGCCATTAGGCCCAACTAAAAACTTTCCTAGCTAACCCAATACATGAAAGCACTTATCGAGCTAATGTACATCCATGTCTCCCATGCTCTCATCCTCTGGATCTAAGATCGATCTATACACGGGTTAGCACCCTTAAGACCTCTCAAACTAGTCCTTAAGACTCCTAAGATAAGTTCCTATCCTAGCCCCAAACAGATCCTTGCATAGCTCTATCCATGGACTGAGCTGGCTTAGTCTCAACACTAAGCCGGCTAACCTGAGACTGGGTTAGCTCAGTTCTAGACTGAGCCGACCTAGTTGCATCCCAAGCTGCAGATCCAAATGCGCTCCTCTCTATTTGACCTATACTCTAAGACTTAGCCAATCCAGTTTTAGACTAAGTCAGCTAACCTGTAGAAAAGCTCTTCTCTATAGTATTCATTCGTCGGCTTTGGTTTCTTGCTCCATCTTGAATCTCAGGTATCCAAAGCACCAACCAAGCCCCCAAAATCTCTAGAGCCAACACCCTAGCTCCTCCTGTGGCCTTCTAAGGCTTGGGAGCACCATCAATCCTCACATCTTCTTCCATAGTGGAAAATCCTGTTTGAAGTGACCAATTTCATTACACTTGAAGCATTTCACTTTCTTCTTGTCCTTTCAAAACTTTGACCATCCTCTTGACCTATCCCTTTCTTTTCCTCTTCTTAATCTCTCCTCCATGGCCAAGCCTTCATGGGGAATACCATCCTTGGTCAATCTCTCCCTTTGCTCATTGGATTGAAGCACTGAGGTAATATCCTCATAATATAAAGTCTTCTTCCCGTAGAGTAGTGTCATCACCAAGGGATCAAAGGATTAGGGCAATGAGCAAAGTAATAGCAATGATCGATCCTCCTTGTCCAACTTCACCCCAACGTTCAATAATTCATTACTAATCCAGTCGAACCTTTGAATATGAACAACTACATCCCCACCTTCTTGCATTCTAAGACTGTAGAGCCATTTCTTCAATATTAGTTTATTGCACATATTCTTCCCCATGCATAGGGAGTGCAATTTCGATCATAAATCCTTTGGGATCTTCTCTTCTAGCACTGAATACAGGGCCTCATCAACCAAACAACCCCTAATGGCTGCACATGCACATTTTTCTATAAACATCCATTGCTGATTAGACATCCTATCTGGTCTGTCCTCCAATGCTTGATCTAACTCATGCTCGACTAAAAGATCTTCTACTCACCTTCCAATGAAGAAACTCCCCTTCCCATCAAACTTTTTGAAATCTACCTTGATAATGCTTCCTATGGTTGGATCCACATGACAAACATAGCACACAAACCAAAAAATAGATATGAAAAGTACCTTGATAAAGGATCACTGAAACTTCAGCCTTCAAAGATCTTCATCCTTCTGGCCTAATTCCTTCCTTCTCCATGAACTAATAGCTCCGATACCAACTGTTATGAATACCGGATCGTATAAAGACACCTAAGATTAATCAAGAGCTAGGAAACTTGGAGATCAATGATGCCCTAGATTAAGCAAGAGAAGAAGAAAGAGAGAAGATAGAGTAAAGGCAGCTAGGGTTCTTAGGAGAGAGCAATTTTTCATTCACTGTATAATCCTTGACCTAATTACATTGTATATATACCTATACAAAATGGGTCAAGCCTAATGCTCAAGAAAACTTCCTTAAGAAAACTTACATTGTATATATACCTATACAAAATGGGTCGAGCCTATACAAAATGGGTTAAGCCTAATGGCTAACCTGATGCGATGCACTCCCCAAGCCCATTTTAAGCTTGGATTTTACTGGTACTACCTTTGATACCTTTTAGGAGCTCGTCCATCTTCAAGATCGGTCGAGCATAGGTGTGGGCATTCGGACTGGAGGCCAAAGAGAGAATGGTAGGATCTTTAATGAGGACCATGACTAGGCTTTCTTGAAAGAGTTTGGTCGGGATAATAGAGATCTAGGATCGACTGAAAGTTGAGATGGGTGAGTGTTAAGACTTATGGCTTCTTGCTGGTGCTATTCTAACTACTTTCAAAACATTGGCCACCCTCAAGGTCGGCCGAAGGTGAATATCAGCATTATTCTAGGGGGCTGAAGGTTCGAAAGGACAACAAACTCTTTGATCAGGACTACAGTCATACCCTTTGGGGAAGTTTGAACTTATGTTGAAGGCGAGGTCCTTGGTGCAGGAGTGCTAAGGTCTGCTATTCATAAAGCAGAATAAAGAGACTCGACTAGAAAGGAATTTGGCTGGCCAAGATCTCCAATATGAGATTGATGAGATCTGCTATTCGTAGTGAAGGAATCAGGTGGTCTTCAAGATTGGCCACTAGATAAGGTCGGACTATGCTAGGATTCAATATTTGGAGTTTTGCTATTTTGAGCTAGGGGTTTGAGCTAGTCATATGGCAACACTTTTTACAGTTCAAGCTCATCCGACTAAAGTTCAATATATCTTTGACAAGTTCTACCATTGTGGGAAGAGCTAAAAGTTGCCGATAAGAAGATCATCTAGCAAACATGGGCTGAAGGTCAGCCTTCCAAAGCTTCAACCAGAATAGAAAACTAGTTTAGTTAGAGCTCAAACCCAAACACTACTAGTCCATGTAGTACCATATCAAGGTCGGGCAATTCATTGAACTTTGGCAAAAGCTATTTTATGCCCAACATTTGTCCTCCTACTCCTGAGTTCGAAGTTCGAATGAAAGAAGTATAAAAATTACAAGCACCAAAGTTCTTTTCAGACTATCGGCTATCAGAAGGTGGAAGGTTTTGGCATATTTCAACTAGCACCAAAGTTCTCTTAATGTTGAATGACTCGAAAAGATTTTTGTTTTTGAAATTCTCCCCTCTAGCACAAAGCTCCATGTACAGCATAGTAAAAATTGTGTCAGTCGCTAGCTGCAATCATGACAAGAGGGACACACGACGGATGAAGTCTGGGCAGAGACGATTTATAATCATAACTGCCTGCGAGTTTGTATGGCTATTTAAATGGCCGTTCCCTCTTCTTCTCCCATCCTGGCTCATTTCTTTTCTCCCTCATCTTCCATCTTCTTCAAGCCTAAGCACCTGGTTTCCTTTTGCCTGTGATCTCTCTAGCCTTCGACATCCCCTCCATCCACCTTCTATTCTTCCGACCATTCCCCTGAAATCTCCAACCGATTTAGGTTAGGTTACTAATCTTCTTTCGGCATTTTCCTATTCTTCTTTCATTTTTCAACTCCTCGATTTTGCAAAAAAGCCTGTTGTTCTTCCTTAGGTTTTTCAAAAATTTTGCAGCCCATTTCTTTCAATTTTTAGAAAGTTTTTTAGTTTACTTTGATCCAAAAATATCTTCCAAAGTATCCTGATCCTCCGATTCTAGGAGCCCATCTAATCCAAACTTAAATTCTAGTCCTAAAGAGACAGCCGAACTCGTAGAAGTACCTCATCCAACCTTCGTTCCTGAAGCCATCCTTTGCTCTCTCTCCACCGAAGATCTTTCTATTATTAGAATCCAATATAGGATCCCTTTGGAGTATGAGCTGGAGCTTCTTGAGCTGAGCGGCCGAGCTTGCGCCCCTCCTCCAAGTCGCTTCTATTTATACTCCAAAGCTCTTAGCGCTAGACTTAGACTTTCTCTTCCTCCCTTCGTAATTGTACTTTTTTGCTACTTAAACATATCCCTTGCATCAATGGTCCTGAACTCCTTTAGGTTCATCATAGGATTCCTAGTCCTCTGTCTCTCGACCGAAGTCCATCCCATAATCTCCTTATTTTGAAACTTTTTTATCCTTAAGTGGCACTCTTCTGCTAAGGACTGGTGGTACTTGTTCTCCTAGTTTGATAAGAAGGAGTTGCTTAAGGGTGCCCATTCCTCCATCCATAACTGGAAGAAAAAATTCTTTTTTGTTTCTTGCCCGTCCTTAGAATTAGGACTTCCTTCCTAGGGCCAGTTGAGAGATTCAATCTGTCGAGCTCCCAAACTAGAAAAAGAGGACCTCAACTTGGCCAGCAAATTAAGAATTTATTGAGCTTCTCTAATATCCTAGTTATTAGATAATCAGATCTTGTTTAACCTCGGTCTAAGTCCCTTCAATCCGATAGGTATACATTTACATCTCATTAATTGCTTTTTGGTCTTTTCTTTTAACCTCAACTTTTTGCTGCTGCAAAAATGACTCCAAAAGAATTGAACTGGTTGACTAAAGGAATCAAAACCCTCAAAAAAAAAGGTGGTTCTTTAGAAGAATCATCAAAGTGGGTGAAGGTCATAGACCCAAGCCCGATCCGCTCTCGAGGTTGCCGTACCGGCACCAAGCTCAACATTGCCCAATGAAGCTACTGCCTCTAGGCCCCCTGATTAGGGACTAATGCTGGAGAAGAGAAAGAAGAAGGCTGCCACCAAGAATGTTCAGAGAAAAACCAGAGGGTCTAATGGCAACAACTCCAACCTGGAGCAAGGTTCTCTAAACGATTGGAAGGTCATCCAACCCTTAATGGAGGGTCGTGTCCTTCCATATTTACTTAAGAGGATGCTCCGTATAGACAATGAGGAAAGAATAAGACATTCCTATGTAGCCTTCCTTGAGGTAATCAATTTTTTTTTTTTGCACTTAGTTAAATATCAATAGACCTTGTAGCGATAACTTGTATCTTATTATTTATAGCTAGGGCATCATTTGTACACCAATGTGGAGGTAATGAACTTTCACAAAGTTGAGACTTTGAAAGCCATCAAGGAGACCCAGGTGGAGGCCAAGAATGCCCAAGCTGAGGTTGAACATTTAAGGGAAATTCACTCCACCAAGGTCAGATGACTTCAAGAAGCACTTCGAAAAGAGGAACAATCATTGGTGGGACTGCAGGCTGCCTTAATCCTAGAAGAGAACAAGTGGAAGAAGGTCGATGAAGAGCTTGGCGTGGAGAGGGAGCGGACCATCGAGTCCTTCAAGTCTTCAAAGGCGATGGAAGATATTAAAATAGCTTTTGCTCAGGAGGCCTTCCTCAAGAGATTCAAGGTCTACCAAAGGAGGATCATAAAGAAGGTTTTAGAGCTGGACCTCATCTTTTTGATTGGATGCACTAAGCTTGTCTGCTATCCCTCCTCCAGAGGTCAGAGATTTTTGATAATTATATTTTTCTTTTTCTTCTACCTTTCCTGTACTCAAACACTTTAGTTAATAAAAATGAATTTTTTTTTGTCATACCTTCATGCTGTGATATATTCATACATTAAGTGTAGTCTCCAATCGATGCGGAACCTCTGCCTCAGGGTGTCTCCTTGAAGGCTCACATCAAAGATTTGAAGAGGGAAGTTTGTCAAATCAAGAAGAAGTTGAAAAAGACTAAAGACGAACTTAAAAAATATAAAAAGAATTATGTTGAAGCTATTGTCAAGATCAACTACTTGCACTAGTCATCCAAGCAATTTTTTAAAGAGTATACTATCAAAAAGTATCATCTATCCAAGGAGCTTGAACGAGCAAAAAAAGTTGCTAGTGAGAAGGCATGGACCTCAACTTCCAACATTTGCTCCCATAAGGCTGAGCTTCACAAAGTGAAATAAAAGATTAATCAGTTGGAGAAGGGCTTAGCTTAGGCTCAGAGTCTGGTGGAATATGGCTGAGATTGATCAATGAAATTCTCCAACCTTCAGAAATAGCTTCATGATGCTGAGATGGTGTATGAGACTTACCAGATTGGTTGGTGCTGACAAATTGATGATCTCAAGAAGAAGCTCAAAATGGTAAATGCTATGGTGATGCAGCTTCAAAAATAGTTGACTGACAAGGCCCAGGCCGACCCAAGTGGAGATCCAGAGGAGGTCATGTCTCTAAAGAGGACCTTGGGGGATCTTTCAAAGATCTACCAAAAAAGCAAGGCTGAACTCCTTCAACTTAAGATCCAAATAGCTTATAATGAGAATGCAATAAAGGATGCTAAGGCCGAATCTGAGGTTCTATGGAAAAGACTGAGGAAGGCTGAAGAGGATTAAAAAAGAGTTTGGAAGCTACTTGGTGAAAGTATACTGGTGAGGAAAGAGCTTGAAGACAAGATTAATGATCTAAAGCATTCCCTTATAATGGCTAGGGTGGATAGTCCAAAGTTCGAATAGGACTTCATCTTATTGTCTCTCTCTCTCTCTCCCTCTCTCTTTTTGTAATTGATCCTGGAGACTTCTTGTACTGAGCTTTGATATCAATAAAATCATTTTTCTTTTAACCATCTATCTTATTTTAGATTTAACGTTCATGAAACTCCTTGCTCTCATGCTGTGTCTAATGTTGATGTTGCTTTTGAATGATGATCTCAACCTAATGTTTCATAAGTGTATCCCCCTTGTTCATAAACAAGTGTCTTTCAGATTTTAGGAATTAACTTTTCTCCCTATCTAAGGATCGAGGGCCTTTATATTCTTTGTGAGGGTCTATACTGTTGACCTTTGGTCAATAGTTGAAGATCTTTACATCCCTTGTAAGGATATTCATCTATGTCAGGACGAGGTCCTTCCTCTGTTCCTGACATAATTGGCTATTACTCTTGTTAGGATGAGGTTCACTTCTTATTTCTTACAAGATTGCCAAGGTGTAAAAGGATAGTTGAGAGAGCCTCTCCCTATTAACTTTTATTTAAAAACTAGAGGCCTTCAATTCCCCATAGGGATCTTCATCCATGTCAAGATGGGATCCACCTCTTATTTCTGACATGGTTAGCTAATATCTATGTTAGGATGAGGTTCATCTTTTATTTCTAACAAGGTTGCCAAGGTACAAAAGAATCATTGAGAGGGCCTCTCTCCGTTACCTCCTATTTAAGAATCAGAGGCCTTCAATCCCCCATAGGGGTCTTCATCTACATCAGAACAAGGTTTATCTCTTATTCCTTATGTGGTTGGCTATTATCTTTGTTAAGATGAGATTCACCTTCTATTCCTAATAAGATTATCGGGATGCAAAAGGACCATTAAGAGGACCTCTTTCCGTTACCTCTTGTTTAAGAACTGAAGGCCTTCAATCCCCTAAAGGAGTCTTCATCCACGTCAGGATGAGGTTCACCTCCTATTCCTGACGTGGTTGGCTATTTCTTTGTTAGGATGAGATTCATCTTTTATTCCTAACAAGAGTGCTGGGATGCAAAAGGACCATTGAGAGGATCTCTCTCTATTACCTCCTATTTAAGAGCTGGAGGCCTTCAACCTCCTGTAGGGATCTTCATCCATATTAGGATAAGGTCCACCTCTTGCTCCTGACGTGGTTGGCTATTATTCTATTAGAACGAGGTTTACCTCCTATTTCTAATAAGATTGTTGGGGTGCAAAAAAGTCATTCAGTGGGCCTCTCTCTATTACCTTTTATTTAAGAATCGGAGGCCTTCACTCTCGTTAAGATGAGGTTAACTTCCCATCTTAGATAATCAGAGGCCTTCACCCTTGCTTGGACAAGTCGAAGGTCTTTATCCTTGCTTGGACAAGATTAACCTCCTGTCTTAGATAACCAGAGGACTTCACTCTCGCTTGAACCAAGTTAACCTCCTGTCTTAAATAACCAGAGGCCTTCACCCTTGCTTGGGTGAGGTTAACCTCCTATCATAGATAATCAGAGGCATTCATGTTCATTTAAGAATGAAGCTTGGTCCAATCATTTCCTTTCATAATTCAATTTACATAAAAAATAAGGACGTTAAAGTAGGAAATTTTATTAAAATATAGCTATTGATATTACACTTCGTAGGCTTTTAGAATTCTAAGGTTGAGGCAATATGGCTTCTCTAGGTCTCTTCTTGCTGATGTCCCCCAATCATGGAGTTGATGATTCTAAGTGGTGGTTGATTTCCTTCTAGCTCTTTCCTTTGAGGTTCTTCTAGTTGTGGTAGGGCTCTTGGCCGATATTTTTAACTTTCAGACCGATATCTCAAAAATCGATCTAGTTGACCTCGTCTGATTAGCTCTTCAATTTCATCCTAAAGTTGGAAACATTCTTTGGTATCGTAACCGTGGTCCCGATGGTATAGACAATCCTTGTTGGGGTTGCACTTGTTTGGATGAGTTTGCAACTTCTCTGGTCTTGGCAATCATTCCTTAATCACCATTAAAACTTGAGTTTTTGAAGCATTCAAAGGGGTATAGTTATTGAATCTTCTAAGAGGAGGGCTTCGTCGCTTCCTTTTATCCAAACTTTTTGATCAACAGGTCTATGGTGGAGACCAAGCTTGTCTACATTCAAGAGGGGTTCTAGAATGCAATCGAGCTTCATTTGACTTATCTCCAAGTATGAGCATGCTGGATCCTCTCACCTATCGCTCTCTTGCAGCCTCATCATCTCGAAGCTTGAAGGCTTCTTCAGCTCAAGCATATCCGTCAGCACGAGCTAGCATGTCGGTGAAGTTTTGGGGGTACCTCTACTCTAGAAAGAATAGAAGATTATTCTTTTGGAGGCCTCCCTTCAACACAGTCATAGCAACAGACTAGTCTAAGTTTCAAACCTCCAATGTAGTAGTATTAAAATGGCTGACATAAGCTCGGATAGACTCCTCTTTCTTCTGCTTGATATTAACGAGGGAGTTCGAACCTCATCTCTGATGTCGGTTGCTAATAAAATAAACTACAAACTGATGGCTCAATTGATTAAAAGATTAGATGATACCCGATTTGAGGCTCGAGTATCAATTCATTGCTTCTCCCTTCAGAGTATAGGAGAATGCTCGGCATAAAATGGCATCCAGCATGCCATAGAGCAGCATCATTGTCTGGAATGCTTTGAGATGGTTGATGGGATCCAAGATCCCATCGTAACTCTTAAATTGAGGGAGTTTGAAGTTCGATGGGATAGGCTCTTGCATGATCTAGGCATAGAATGGAGGTTAATGCAAACATCATCATTGTGGGTGGGAGTAACATGATGGAGTTCCTCAATCTTCTAATTTATTTCTTGAAACTTCTGATTGAGAATATCATCTCGATCATGAATCTCAAAGTATGGTTGGTTGAAGAGGGGCAGAGATCTTTCGAGAGTAGAATCATGGTCGGAATAGGAGCTCTATGATCTCTGCTTCTCCTTTTCATGGGTTACCGATCAACTTGCCCAAGTGGGCCTTCTTTATACTAGATCTCGGTACTCCGACGATGGTCTCTTCAACTGTGCCCAAATCGGAGCTTGCTGCATGGCCTGTACTGCTTCAGTAAGGCCTTTGACTTGCTATATGAGCAAGTTAAACTACTCTAGATCCATCATGGTTGTTGTTGGAGGAGGTTGAGGAGGTTGTGGTGCGGATGATGAGGTCAGAGTAGGTTGATATGGATGGGATCTGGTGATGGAGGTGATGGATTGCCAGGAGGGAGCCTTCCTAGGTGACATCTTTCTACCATTCAAAAAAGATTGGAGGTAGAAGAGTTGAAGAGCTGAAGAGGAGAGGAAGAAGATGAACTCGATTGGGTACTCCTTTAGGAATAAGGGCTTAGAGAATCCTTCTTCTAGCACCAATCCTATTAGTGTAGAAAATGGTTGGATGTCGGAGTTTGCTAGAGCTAGAGAAGATAAGGCTACTGACAAGACCTGTAAGATGAAGTCCAGACCAGGGGTGAGTGGCTCTAGCAGGATCCTTCGATGGTCAAGTTAGTTTCCTGATCAATAAGGAATGGAGTGCTCAGAAGAATTAAGATAGAGAGGAGAGCTTAGAGAGGAACAAGCATCTGGGGGGTCCCTTTTATAGGCATAGCTCATAATAAAATAATAGTAACAATCATAATAGAATATCAGAAGGTCGTTCAGGCCATTAGAAGTTTATAATAGAGAGTGAGCAGTCATTTGTCATGACACGTAGGCAGTTAGATTTCATTTGTTAGAGTTCAAATGAGAGATTGGAGATTTTTGTGTATGGTAGTAAGCTGCCCATGTTGGAGATAGAGAACTCAAAGTTGGACTGGCTGAGCTTGAAGGTCAGCCTCCAAGTGGCAAATGGTGGACTGATGATTGGGTTTTAAGCTTGGATTTTGTTGGTACTACCTTTGATAGCTTTTAGGAGCTCAGCCACCTTCAAGGTTGGCTGAGCACAAGTATGGGCATTCAAACTAGAGGCCAAAGAGGGAATGGTAGGATCTTCAATGAGGACTGCGGCCAAGCTTTCTTGAAAGAGTTCGACCAAGGTAGTGAGATCTAAGATCAATTGGTAGTTGAGATGGGTGAGTGTTAAGACACATGGCTTCTACTGGTGCTATTCTAATTGCTTTCAGAAGTTTGCTAACCTCAAGATTGGTTGAAGGTGAATATCATCATTGTTCTAAGGGGCTGAAGGTTGAAAAGGATGATAGACTCTTTGATTAGGACAATGGTCATACCCTCTGGGGAAAGTTTGGACTTATGTTGAAGGCAAGGTGCTTGGTGCAGGAGTGCTAAGGTCTACTATTAATAAAGCAGAGTAAAAAGACTTGACTGAAGAGGAATCTAGCTAGAGAGAAATTTGGCTAGCCAGGATCTTCGATGTGAGATTGATGAGATCTGCTATTCACAGTGAACGATCCTGGTCATCTACAAGATCGGCCACTAGATAAGGTCGGACTAAGCTGGGATTCAATATTTGGAGTCCTGCTATTTTTAGCCAAGGGTCTACACCAGTCAGATGGCAATATGTTTTACTATTTAAGCTCGTCTAGCTAAAGTTCAGCATTTCTTTGATAAGTTCTACCATGGTGGGAAGAGCTAAAAGTTATCGACAAGAAGATCGCCTGGCAAATATGGGCTGAAGGTTGGCCTTCTAGACTTTCAACTAGAATAGAAAAATAGTTTAGCTGGAGCTTGGATCCAAACACCACTATTCCAAGTAGTACCATATCAAGGTCAGGTAATCCATCAAACTTCACAGGGAGCTATTTTATCCCAAATACTGATCATATCAACATCAGATAGGAAAAATAAATCTGATCTAGTGGGAGAAAAAGATCGAATCTCTCTTACCTTTTGCAAGTTGGGATCTCAATTTACTGATCTGAGGTTGAGGTTGTTGCTTCAAGCCGCACATATGTCATCCTCTATGAGAAGTCCACACAAAGCTTCGATCATGATCTGAAGTCCAGCAATCTGAAAATCCGCATAGATTGCTGGCACTACACTGATCCTTCATCGATGATCGATGTCGAATCTCCTTCTTCAACTAATTTGAACTCTTCAAGGACCAAAGGAGGAGAAGAGAGGATTTGGAAGAAGCCTTCTTCCCATATTTTTCTTTCAAAAATTGGTGAAAGAAAATCTAAAACACAAACCCTAGTGAAGACCTTCTCTAGGCCTTTCCTCTTACCTAGGCACAATAATTTGTGCCTTTATAGAATCCCATAGCCTTAACCCTAATGCACCCAAAGTCTAGACACCCAAGCCCTCTCTCTCAGATCTATAAACTCTAAAAGAATCATGGCCTAACTCCTTTTATATAGTGAGTTAGAGAAGAGTCCCTGTCTAGGTCAAACACCTAGATAGAGAGTCCAAAAGAAACTAGGATTCGGGTGCCCAACTCCTGGGCACCCCCCTCTTTATTTTATAGCATAGAAACTAGGATATGGTGCATAAATAAATACTCTTTCTCCCATGAAAATATCAGGAAATCAGATTAATTGGTGCCATAATTGGATAAAGAGTTTTGGTTTATCCAAACTCTATCAAGTAGAGTCTAGATCATCACTTCTTCTTAGTTTTGATCAAATCCAAAATCACAAACCATCTAAGAGGGATATGGGGGCAAGAATTGGCATGGATCATTTCTAGAAATCACATTTCACACAAAAAAATCCATGGGAAGGGTGTGGAGAAAGGGAAGGCGGTGCAAGAGTGGAGTCCAAGTCTAACTAGGACTTCATGCTTTGACTAGTCAAATCCAATCTTTAGCCCAATTAAAATAGATCTTGATGCAACCTAATTAATAATATTCCTAACCCAATTAGAAATCCAATTAAATCAGATTATATTCAATTTAATTTTGATTTAATTTTTTAATCAAATTAGAAATTAGGTGCACTTAAGTCCTAATTCAACTGAGAATTGTTCTTCCATACAATTGGCTTATCCAATAAATAAATTAAACTTGATCCAATCAAATCCAAACCAAAATTAATTGAATCATATTCAATTAGACTTGATCTCAATCCTTTAGCTCGATTAGATTGAGCTAATTAGCAATTTGATTGCTATCGATCCTCCTGTAATACTTACAGTAGGTCAAACATCAGTCGTATTGAATGTTTAACTCTAAAATAATTCTTAATCATTGATCAACCATCAGATTAGATTAAGACCTCTAATGTGTATGATCTCATAGATTTGAATCTAAGCTAATAATATAGAAATAAATTTTTATACCAATCAAAGTGACCATCTAGTAATGATACCCCACAGCCGAATAGGTCAAATGTATAAAGCAACACCCTTAGAACCCATGTGGATATAGTTTTCACATAATTTATCTCCTTGACCAAAATGCTCATAAGATGACTCAAAGTTTAACCGTCAATCCTGAATAGATCATCCACATTATATTTCAAAATATCAAATCCATCTCATGGATTATCCTAGCTAAGGTTTTGCTAAATTGAAATACAGCGATGCATTATCTCCAAACACTTTGATTGATCAATCCCATCTTGATCACTCACTGACTTCACAAGTACTTGACTGTGCCTAGAAATCTTTTGTCACTGAATTAGAAATTTAGATAGTTTGACATTAAAGCATAGTGAGTTGCTTGCAAGCCACCATGGTGATCTTAGGTCTAAGGAATATATCCCATCAGAGTAATTCTCAACAGCAAAATGCTTTAGAGTTGGTCATATTCAGTAACGATGATCCCTATATCTCACCTGTATGCCATATCGATGTCTCCACACTTCTTGGTCAAGAGGACAACTAATCTATATATCACACAATGACCTATACTTGATAAACATTATCATCTTAATTAACAACATATCATTTGATCATGAATAGTTTTAAGAACTAATGATAAATCCACTCTTTATTGAATCTAAATAATCTTAAAGACTTCATCACAATACAAAAGTTCATTAGAAGATATAGACTTATGATGAAAAAATATCGAAATAAATATTTTATTCAATAATAAATCATTTACATTTATAAGGTTAGCACAATCATCAATAAGCTGATGATTGGCTTTGGAACATATTTTTCAATAACTTTCACTTATCCTAAAGCCACTTGATATAGTATCTAATACCCATCTTCGACTTGCGGTTGTCAAACTCCTTTACTGCCATGGCTATAGTAAGGGGGTCAGCCAAGTTCTCCTTTTCATCGATCTTCTGAAGGTCGATGTTAACTTAATCTATGATCTCTCAGACCAGCTGGTAGCAGCATAATATATGCTTCGTCCGTTGGTATGCCTTCGATTTCTTTGTTTGAGTAATTATTCTAGTGTTATCGTAGTAGAGTAGAACTGGATCATCTAGGGAGAGTGTTACTCTAAGCTCGGTGAAGAACTTTTTTAGCCACACAGCTTCTACCCCAAGCTTGGTAAAGAACTTTCTTAGCCACACAACTTTCTTCATAGTATCTATTGCCATGACATACTCCACCTTGCATAGTAAGTCTACCATAATGTGCTGCTTGGAACTCTTCCAACAGACGACTCCACCATTCAACATAAAACATAATCCGACACACTCTTGCTATCATCATGGTCAGATTGAAAGCTGGAGTCTACAAATTTCATAAGTTTTAGGTCTGACTCATCATATATCAGCCACTAGTCCTTAGTATTTCTTAAATAATTAATGATACTTTTTACCACCTTTTAGTAGTTCTTTCCTAGATCAGATTGGTGTCTATTCACTACTCCTAGCGAGTATGCTACATTTAGTCTTATATATGTCATTACGTACATGATAAATCCCACTATTAAGGTATATGGGACTCTACTCATGCACTCTCTCTCTTCAGGAGTTGTCAGATAATTCTTCTTAGAGAAAAAAATTTCATGGTCTATGAAAAGATAGTCCTTCTTAAAATTCTCCATGCTGAATCTCTTCGGCATAATATCTATGTACGTCGATTAGGATAACCCAGGCATCCTCTTAGATCTATCTCTATAGATCTTCATCCCTAGGATGCACGATGCTTTTCCCAAGTTCTTCATGGAGAACTAAGATGACAGCCATACCTTTATTTCTTATAGTGAGGAGACATTATTCTCGATTAAGAGAATATCATTCATGTATAGAATAAGAAATATCACTGCTAGATTTTTTGCCCACTATTATATGTAGGGCTCTTTTCCATTCTTAACAAAGTCATACATTTTGATCACCTTATCAAAATGCATGTTCCAACTTTGAGATGCTTGCTTCAATCAATATATAGATCTCTGAAGTTGCACAGTTTGGACTTGTCTATGGATGCAAACCCCTTAGATTGTATCATATACACTTCTTCAGTCAGCCCTTCATTAAGAAAAGCTATCTTTACATCTATCTACCAGATCTCATAGTCCAAATGGATAGCTACTACAAGCATAATCCAAATGAATTTGAGCTTTGCTATTGGAAAGAATGTCTCGTCATAGTCAATACCATAATGTTGATGATATCATAGATAACCAGATAGGCTTTATAGGTCTCTACCTTTCCATCTACAACCCTTTTTCTTTTAAAGACTTACTTACATTCAATTGGTTTAACCCCTTCATGTGAGTCAACCAATGTCCACACATTGTTGATCTTCATGGATTCCATCTTGAATTTCATGGTCTCAAACCATTTCTCAGAATCAGATCTTTACATTGCATCCACGTAAGTGAACGGATCCTCATCGTTCTCATCAAGTTTGATAGGATCACTATCTTGGATAAAGAAATTATAGTATCTATCTAGCTAATATGGTACTCTACTAAATCACCTTAATAGTGCAGGTACACTAGGCTCTAAATTTGATCTAATTAAATCCAATTCAAGTTCAGCTAACTATATTGGCTTTTCTACCTATTGAACTTCCTCAAGATCAATCTTAGAGGTAATAGTTCCTTCACCAAGGAACTCCTTTTCTAAAAGGATGGTCTTAAGGCTAATGAACATCTTTTATTCATCAGCATGATAGAAGTAATACCCTTTAAATTCTTTTGGGTACCTATGAAAGTGCACTTGTCAAACCTAGGTTCAAGCTTGTTTGTCATTAAACATTTGACATAAGCCGAGCACCCCCGGTCCCTATGGTGTGAAAGTACTGGCTTATGCCCTATCCCTCTCTCATATGGAGTTTTAGCTATAGACTTACTTGAAACCCTATTCAAAAGATAGCAAGTTAATTCGAGTGCATACCCTTAGAAGGATATTGGTAAACTAGCAAAACCCATCATGGATTGGACCATATTTAACAGAGTCCGAGTCTTCCTTTCAGACAAACCATTATGCTATGGTGTTCCTAGAGGAGTCCATTAGAAAAGAATTCTATTCTCTTCTAGATATGTAATAAACTCACCAGAAAGGAGTTCACCTCCTTGGTCAGACCGAAGAGTTTTAATATTCTTTTTAATTTATTTTTTTACTTTATTTTAAAATTATTTGAGTATTTTAAATGAATCTAACTTATGTTTCATTAGATAAACTTATCCATACCTGGATAGGTCATCTATGAAAGTGATGAAGTAGAAATATCCATCTCTAGCACTTTTGCTCATAGATCCACATACATCAGTATGTGCCATACCTAAGAGCTTAGTAGCTCTCTTACCTTTCTCAGTAAAAGATGACTTGGTCATTTTTCCAAGAAGACAAGACTCATAGGTTGGAGTGATTCACAATCACTAACTTCAAGAATTTCTTCTTGAGCCAACCTATTTATCCTATTCTTGTTGATGTGACCTAACCTATAGTGCCATAAGTAGATATCAAATTTATTATCTAATCTAGGATGATTGTCTGTAGAGTAGACTACATTAATAGTTTTTGATTTTTTTAGATACTATTGCTCAAATGTTCAAAACATATTGTAATACCATTGAAAATGATATCATAAAATTCTTTCTTTATTAAAATTTTAGAATTATTATTGGCCAAAAGGCCAATCGAAATGATATTCAATAAAAAATTAGGACAATAGTGATAATCACTAAGAATAATAGAATGAGACTCAAATACAAGTTTCATGATTTCTAATGCTAGAACTAGAACTTGTCTTCCATCTCCAACATTTAGAAATCTTTTGCCTTGCTTGAACCTCCTACTGAGCTACAACCCTTGTAATGAATTACAAATATGGTATGGGCTTTCAGTATCCAATACCCAGTTAGTAATATCATAAATTAAGAAATTGCAAGGAGTTATCATATAAGTACCTTGCCTAGCAATTGTTTGCTTCTTTCTCTACCTGTTTGGGCCTAGGAAAGCAATGTACTAAGAACAGTTCTTCTTTTAGTGCCCCCACTTCTTACGAAAGAAGGATTTTGATTGACTCTTATCGAGCTTTGGCTTCTTGGTCTAGCCTTGCACTGATATCCCATCCTAAATATGCACCTTCTTAGATTTCTTCTTCTTGTTCTTCTTCTTTTGCTTAAACGATTGAGAACTAGAAGAAGACCCTCCCACTAGATTCGCAGTCTCTTTATGGAGCTAGTGATCCTTCTTAAAGTTCTGAAGTAATTCCAATAACCCATGGTAATTGACTTCAAGCTTTGTCATTCTATAATAAGTAAGAAAGGGGATGTAGGACTTGGGCAACGAGTTTAGTATAGCATCCTTCTCTAGCTGCTCGTATAAGAAAAAGCTGAGCTTGCTCAAACACTCAATCAACTTGATCATGTACGATACATGATCAGGGACTGATGCGCCATCCCTCATTCGGGCATTGAAGATGGCACAACTAGTCTTATACCTCTTAACATCATTGGGTGTGACAAAAGACTCGTTCAACACTTAAAACATGCCTTCTAACTAAGCTGACTCGAACCTACGACTGAACTCATTGCTCATAGCCACTAGCATGATGCAATACACCATAATTCAATCATTGAGCCACTTCTGATAGGTATCTCTAACGATGCCATGTGTGTTCAGGATTGGCTCCTTAAATATTGGATCTATTAGAATGTATAAGATCCTTTCATGCTCAAGGATAATCTTCAACTTTCGGTACCAGCTATCAAAGTTGGGTGCCACTAATTTATCATTATCCAATAATGATCGGAGTGATAGGATAGTGGCCATAACTACATAAAGAAAAATCAAAATCTAATTAGTAAATGATTTATTAAAGCTAAAGATTTAGACTTTAATCAAAAGGTTCTCTCACTATTTTATTCAATTGATAGCCTCTACCTCTAATTTATAGAATTATCCTAATTTCTTAGTGGATACTAGAATCTATATAGACTGTACACAAGCTTGACTTTGGCTGGTCAACCCATGTACATCTATGGGTAGATTCATAACTATTCATGTAGAAAATGGATGGACGTCGAAGTTCATTAGAGCTGGAGGAGATAAGATCACCAATGAGATCTGCAAGATGAAGTCCAAACAAGAGAGAGGTGGCTCTGGAAGGACTCTCTAATAGTCAAGTTAGTTTTCTGACCAATAAGAAATGAAATACTCAGAAGAATTAAGAAAGAGAGGAGAGCTTAGAGAGAAAGACGTATCTAGAGGGTCCTTCATATAGGCAGAGCTTATAATAGAATGATAGTAATAGCCATAATGGAATGTCAGTAGATCGTTCAGATCATGTGATGTTTGTTATAGAGAGTGAACTATCATTTGTCATGACTTGTAGGTGGTTGAGTTTCATTTACTGGAGTTTGGATGAGAGATCAGAGATTTTTGCGCCTAGTGGCAAGCTATTCATGTTAAGAATGTAGAACTCGAAGTTGGACTAATCGAACTTAAAGATCAACCTCTAGGTAGCAAAAGATAGACTTATAATTGAGTTCTAAGCTTGGGTTTTGCTAGCATCGCTTTTGACAGCTTTAAGAAGCTCGTCCATCTTTTGGATCAGCCAAGAAAAGATGCGAGCATTTGGATGGAAGGCTAGAGAGGGATGATAGGTTCTTCAGTGAGGACAGCGGCTAGGCTTTCATGAAGGAGTTCGACTGGGATAGTGGAGATTCAAAATTCACCTAAAGTCAAGATGGGCAGATTCTGAGATTTGTAGCTTCTCAAGTGACCACTTCTTACCCTGGGTTGAAGATCAGACTTATGTCGATGGTGAGGTTCTTTCGCTAACTCAAATTCATCCATTCGATGTTCTCGGTATAGGGCTGCCAGGATCTGCAATCCATAAGGTAATGGGGAATTCGACTAGAGAGGAATTCAGTTGGTCGAAGTCCATGGTGTAAGATTGGGGAGATCTGCCATCTATAGTGAAAGAATTCGGCTACCTTCAAGATCGACCATCAGGTAAGATCAGGCTATGTCGAGATTCTATAATTGATGGAGACCTGCTGCTTATCTTGAGCTAAAGATTGAAATCAATTGTGTGGCGACTATTTTCACTATTCAAGTTCATCATGCCAAAGTTCATCATGCCTTTGACAAGCTCTGCAGTCATTAAAAGAGGGCTAACGACTATCATTGAGAAGATCGTCTGGCATACAATAACTAAAGGTCAACCTCACTAGACTTATTCAAGATGGAGAGGCAGCTTGGCTAGAGTTTGGGCTTAACTATCACTGTTACAGGTGGCACCATACCAAGGCTGGACATCTAATTGGATTTTGGTGGAAGAATTTTATTCCCAATACTTATCCCCCTACTCCTGAGTTTGAAGTTCGAATGAAGAGAGTACAAAAACTGTGACTGCTGAAGTACTTTTCTAGTTTCCTGCTCTCAAAAAATAAAAAATTTTAGCTTTTCTGGATTGGCATCAAAGTTTTCTTAATTCGAATGACTTTGAAAAGACTTCTATTTTTGAAATTCTTTCCAAGACAAAGCTCCATGTATGGCACCATAAATATTTCACTAGACATCCACCATAGTCATGATGAGTGGGACATATGGCGAATGAGGTTTGGATGGAAGGGATCTGCAGTCATAACCACTTCTGATCTTTCCTGGCTATTTAAGCACCTTCCTTCTCCTGGCCTCCCACTTTTGCTTTGTTCTTCTTCTCCCTATTTTCTTCTCCATCCTTCGTCCTCTTCTAGCTCGAGTGTTTTGCTCCATCCTTCCTGTAGCACCCTCCTGATTCCCCAGCCACATCTTCAACTCCTTTGGTTGTCTTAGGTTAGTGTCCTAACCCTCTTCCTGCACTTCTTTGTTCGTTCTTTCATTTTTTGGTATAGAGGAACTTCTTAGGGGGGGGGTCTGTAGTTTCATTTTCTATTCATTCAACTTGTTCATCAATTTCTATTCAATTTTAGAGGATTTTTTGGACTTTGCTTGATCTAAAATGTCTTCTGACATTTCCTGCTCCGGCAGCTTTAGAAGCCCATTCGACCTGAGCAAATCAAACCCCAACCTTAGGGAAGGAGCTGAGCTTAGAGTAGCACCTCATCCAATTTTCATTTTCAAAACTATTCCTTGCTCTCTATCCTTCAAAGACTATTCATTGGTTAGAATTTAGTATGGGATCCCCTCGAGATATGAACTAGAGATTCCCAGGTCAAGTGGCCAAGCTTGCGCCCCTCCCCCATGTTGCTTTTGTTTATATTTTGAGGCTCTCCATGCTGGATTGAAACTTCCTCTTCCTCCCTTCATAGTTGCACTTTTTTATTTCTTCAACATAACCCTTGCTTCCATGGTCCCTGATGCATAGACGTTGATAGCACCAAAAATAACTCTACTCACTATGTAGGTAGGGTGAGTCGAGATCGTATCCTTAGGGATCTTGGGCTAAGTTGAGATTGCAAAATAAAAGATAGAATATTTGTTTAGAAAATAAACTATTCTAAAATTTGTGAAATTAGAAAACAAAGACCTTGGGAGTTTTGAATTAACTTTGCACTAACGGAGTTGTATGTCTTTTTTTTTTATTTTTTTAAATAGTTATAATTAATCTTAGAAAAAATACCTGTCTTCTCTTGGCATGCTCCATACCTGTAGATCATGAAATATTTTTGAAAAGTACTAGGTAAACAACTCTTCTTTTCTCAGCATGCCACATACCCATAGATCACGGCGCATCTCCAAAAAGCAAAAGTTGTTCCTAATATTAATCTAACAGGAAAGCATACATGAAAGCATATAAAAAACTAGATAAAGAACTCATGATAATTTTAATAAAAAGCATTATCTTTATTGGATATAAAAAAAGTAAAAGAAAGTTTAAAATAATAAACCCGCTCTATGTCGTTACAAAATTTTTTCTCCCTTCCAAGACTACTATCTTAGCTGCTCATGGAGTAATCCCTTCCTCTCCCTCTATGCAAGGCTCTAGAAGGATTCCTGGGATGATCATTAAGTAGGAGTACAAAATCTTTTTCATAGGGGATAAGAGGGAACAATTTAACATGATTTTTAGAAGTGGGACTAAAGAAAATAATAAGGCCTAAAGGATGGATGGATGAGATTGAAGGATCAAGAGTAGATAAAGAAAATATAAATTTTTTTCTTTAAAAATTTTTAAATATTATTTTTTATTAAAATCCCACAACCCATCTTCTGTGAATCACATCCCGCATTCTTACCTTTTCATGCACTTGCATGAAGCTTTCTTTCTTTATTTTGTCTTTTCGTGCGCTCTCGAGTCAAGTTGGAAGCCATTTCTGTGTAACCTCCATGTGTGTGCCTGAAGGAAACATGTAGGATTTCTAGCTCTACTTTCAAAAACTTTTTCAAAAAATATATGTACTAAAAACTATTATTAATCAAATTAATAGTAAGAGCTACAGATCTAATGTGAAAATCCTACACAATTAGGATCTAATGTATCATATATGCATACAAATCTGAAAAATAAAATAGCAAGTATAGTAAAACTATTTTACTATTTCTACATGTTTAGAACACGTTATCTTCTCACAAATAGATGATCTTCACAATCTGATCTCCTTGGTGTAGATCTGATTACCCCGATGCAGCAACACACGTGTCTGGCCTCCATGGGTAATCCACATGAGGCCTAGTTTTCGATCAACTCCTCCCGAGTGGTAGCTTGAATAGAAGTCTACAACGGCTGATGTAGATCAAACTCCTTTGATCTTCTTCATTGGATCTTCGGATGCTCCATATCTTGATAAACATAGAAGAGATTTTCACCAAGATCTATGTATTCACGACCCTTGTTCCACATAGATCTAAATCCCAAACCCTAGACAGATTTTAGGATATGCACTCACCCAAATACCTTGCACCTAGAACTCTTTTCTTGTTTTTCTCATGCACGCAAAAAAAAGACTTTCTCTTCTCTCCATTGCTCTCTATTCTCTCCGTTAGTTCTCTATCTTTTGCATGCCCATAAAATCAAACATCTTATAGATCGCATAAACAAAAGAGAGGCGTGAGGGAGAGGTTTAGATCAAGTAGTTATCCATTCAAACTCAAATCCTATTTGAATTGAACTTGTAATCAGATTAAACCTAATCCATATGGCATGTGAAAAGGGAGAATGTGCACCCTCCCTTGCATTGAAACCATCATGAGAATCCTCTTTCTCATGGAGAAAAGATGGTGCAAATATTGGTGATGTGGGTCATGGGAAGACTAGTCAAACTAGTCTTTTATTTGACATCCAATTGAACCAATCCAATCCAAATTGATTAGGCCCAATTAGGCTAATTTAAATCCAACTTATTTAGCCTTAATTAAGCTCAGTTAAATCCTAATCAAATCAAAAATTAATCAAGCCAATCCTTAGATCAAATCAAAGATTAAACCTCCTTGATGATTAGATCATCTTATAACCTAATCGAGTCAAATCTAAATAAATTTAATTCAATTAGTCTTGATTCAAAAATAATCACTCAATCAAATTAAGTTAATTAATAATAAAATTACTAATTAAATATCTCCTAATCAATCTTAGATTGGGTAGGAATCTCTAGTGTGTGTGACCCCACAGGTTCAAACCTAAGCCAGTAGCACAGAAACCAATTTTCTATACTAATCGAAGTAACCATCTAGCAATGATACTCGACGTTCGGATAGGCCGAATGATGCAATCGCAATATTTAGAATCTATATGAATATGGTTATCGTATAATTCATCCCTTTAACCTCTATGCATAGGATGACTCAGGGTTTAACTGTCAATCCTAGAAGATACATTCAAATCGTGTCTCAAAGCAATTAGTCCTGTGATCCTTCACTCGAACTACCCTAGCCAAGGCTTTGCTAAATTAGAATACTATTGAACATAGCTTCTGAGTCCAAAAGTGGTCAATCCCATCTTGACTCATACACCAACTTCTCAAGTACTTGACTATACCTAGAAACCTTTCATCACTGAATTAAAAATTCAAATAGTCCAGCACCAAAACATAGTGAGTTGCTTGGAAGTCATCATGGTGATCTCAGATCGAAGGGATGATTATGCCCATATTCCATTAGAGTAATTCTTGACAGCAAAAAAGCTCTGAAGTCAATCATATTTAGCGTAGATGTATCCCTACATCTCACCTGTATACCATACCAGTATCTCTACACTCCTTGGTTAAGAGCACAACCAACCTATATGGCACACAATAACTTATACTCGATAAACGTTATCGTCCTTGGTAACAACGTATCATTTGATCACGAACTTATTTAAGAACTAAACAAAAAATCCTTCTTTGTCAATTCTAAATAGTCCTAAGAACTTCATCACAACAGATAGGAGTTCATTAGAAGATGAAAGATTTATGATGAAAAAATTAGAATAACTTTTATTCAATCAATAATTTATATATAATTATATAAATTAGCTCAATCATCAATAGACTGACGATTGGCTTTGGAATACTATTTTCAATAATTTTTAACTTGATCTAAAGTCAATCGGTGCAGTATCGTATACCCATCTTCGACTTGAAGTCATCGAACTCCTTCACCACAATGGCTTTAGTGAATGGGTTGGCTAGGTTCTCCTTTTCATCGATCTCCTGATGATCGACATCACCTCGATTCATGATCTCCCAGATAAGGTGGAAGTGGCATAGAATATGCTTCATCCGCTGGTGTGCTTTAGGTTCCTTCGCCTGAGCAATGGTTCCAGAGCTATCGTAGAAGAGCAGAACTAGACCATCAAGGAAGGGTGCTACTTCGAGCTTGGTGATGAACTTCTTTAGCATACTGCTTCTTTGGTAGCATCTGATGCAGCAACATATTCTGCCTCATACGGTAAATCGGCCATGGTGTACTGCTTAAAATTTTTTCAGTAGACTACTTCACCATTAAGGGTAAAAACATATCCTAACACATTATTGCTGTCATCATGATCAAACTAAAAATTGGAGTCTATAAACCCCATAAGTTTCAAGTCTGATTTACCATAAATAAGCCACTAGTTCTTAGTATTTCTTAAATACTTCATGATGGTTTTGACAACCTTCCAGTGGTTCTTTCTGTGAGGATTTGTAGTACTCCCAAGCCTTTGGAGGCCATGAAAGGAGTCAGGGTGTTGGCTCTGAAGATTTTAGGGGCTTGATTGATGCTTCGAAGACCTGAGATTCAAGATGAAGTAAGAAACCAAAGTCGGAGAATCAAGACTACAAAAAGAATATTTTCTATAGGTTAGTCAGATCAGTCCAAAATTGGGTCAACTAAGTTTTAGTGTATAGGCAAAATAGAGAGCTGTACATTCGGGACTACTGGCATGGCATAGAACTGGGTCGACTTAGCATAGAACTGGGCTAGCTCAGCTTCAGACTGAGCTGATCCAGTGAAACTTAGCTAGCTCAGTGTTGAGACTGAGCCAGCTCAGTGCGTGGGTAGAGTTATGCAAGGATTTATTTTGGGCTAGGGTCTAGGTTGATCCTTGGGGTGTTAAGGTCTGGTTTGAAAAGTCTTAAGGTGGCTAATTCATGTATGGATCGGGTCTAGATCTAAAGGATGAGAGCATGGGAGACATGGGTGTACATGGGCTCAGTGAGTACTTTCATGTATTGGGTTAGTCAGGGGAGTTTTTGGTCGGGCCTAATGGCTGTGTATAAATACATGGATTGTATTAGGATTTTCAAGGTTGGAATCAATATAGACCTTTTCTCCCTCAACTCTCTTCTTCTCTTCTCTCTAGAGTTGCCACCCTAGGGTTCTTGAAGAAGCCCTAGAGAAGGGGGCATCTCCCTCAAGCCCAAGGAGGGAGGCGCCCCATCATAGATCCAAATGAAGGATCGGTGGTTTGCTGCCCATAGAGAACATCACAGGTTCCTTCAGGTCCATGCTAAAGATCAGGAGCTTCTACAACATGATATCAATGCTTGTGATGTCAAGGATGATTAGCGTTCGAGCAATATCATGTGTCTATAATTTGGTATCAGAGCTAGATGATGCCTGGGATGTTATGGACAGCAATATAGTATCAGAAACAAATATCAGAGCTTGATGGTGCATGGAAGAAGCCAAATTTTAGAGCTTGATGGTGTGTGGAAGGAAAGGAGAAGTTGTACATGGTGAAATCAAAAATCTACAGAAGGATTCCACAGTATGTCTTAAATATATCTTTATTGTTGCTGTGGTTTGGCCAACCAGGAGCAACGGGTTGAAGGTGGAGGTTGAGAGGATTAACGAAAAGAAATTTTTCTAGGGTGGAAAGATTTGGTGCATGATTTATTGATCAATCTTGATGGAAAGGCTGGGATGTATGATGGTTATGTGACAGGCAGAGAGCGCTGGAGTGCTGCAGTTGCGCTTCCTTGGAGATGCAGGGATGAGAGAGGCTCGACAATGCAGGATCGGGAGAGGTATCATAGTAGAGAGCATCAGAGTTCTCTAGGAGGATGGACAGTGTGGGGCTGTTGAAGAGAGGTTTCTCAAGGTGTAATGGTCAAAGAAAGACTGAAGAGATGACTATACATCCTTCGGTGTCTAGAAGATGGAAAAGTAGTCAGAGATGTATCAGCGATTCGACTAAAGCATGGATTTGCAAATCCTTGGGAGTGATGGAGATGGATAATCCATAGAGGTCCAGTAAGTTGGGGTTGGGTAGCTATAGAGCAGCGCAGAGATGAGTCAGGGAGTGTTGGAGTGCTGCAGGAGTGCTACCTTGATGGCATAGGGGCTGAGAGAGGCTCGGCGATGCAGCAGTGGAGGAGTGTATCTCAACAAAGAGTGTCAGTGGTATGTCAAGGAGATCGGATGCAGGTCTTAGGGAGAGCCAAGGGATCTCAGAGAGTGCCAGGAGTTCTCTAGCAATTGAGAGTATCATGGATCAGGTTTCTTCTGCACGAGCACTAGGGAGAGTCATGGTTTAGGTGGAGGATGGTTCTTCGGGCGCAACTGAAGCGATGGCTAGTGTAGGGGCAGAAGAGAAGAAATATGGTAGAATTTTTTAGGATTCAGTCATTGAATTCAGAAGAGTTGGATGAGCTCTTGGGTTTTGAAGGTGCCCGCGGGTTGCAGAGGTATCCAAAATAGCTTCGAAGAGGGCCGCAAAGTGTGGAGGGTTCGAAGGGACAGCGACAGTATTCGAGGTACAGTGGCAGGCTCAGTAGTACAGCATTGGATGGTTGGCCTCGAGGGACTCGATGATAGAGTCGGCTTCTACGGTATCATATGGACTTCAGATATAGGTGGAGCTTCAAAGAGGTGGCTTCACAATTGAAGAAAAATTTGACATGAGTTCAGAGCAAAGGGATGTGAGAGGATCGATATCCTAGCTCCAACATCAGTGATGCACAGTTTCAGGTGGAGCAGCATGTGCAAGAGGATAGGAGTAGTTCTGAGGAGACCATGTCAGGGTTTGCAGCGAGTGCCGATATAGGAACATTGCAGGCTCTCCAGGAAAGTCTAGAAAAATTGATGCAACTGCTAAATAGAAGGGATCCTACAATTTTAGGATGGTACCAAGAAGTAAACACAGATCTTCAGTGGTGGAGACGGTCATCCCAAAGGCCTCAAGGGTGTACAACAGCTGAAGAGGATTGGCCGAGGCGATGTTTGCACAAGGGGCTGTCGAGTGTGCAAGGACAGCGGGATCGTGTAGGAGGTCATTGCCGAGGGGTGTGCCAAGGCTTGGGAGCACCAAGGTGAAGATTGGTATCAGAGCTAGATGATGCCTGGGATGTTATGGATGGCAATACTTTCCTGGATCAGATTGGTATCTACTCACTATCCCTAGTAAGTATGCCACATCTAGTCATGTACATATCATGGCGTACATAACAGAATCCACTACTGAAGCATATGAAATTCTACTCATGCGCTCTCTCTAGAGGTATTGTCGGACAATCCCTCTTTGAGAGAGAAATTCCATGGCCTATCAAAAGATAGCACTTCTTGGAATTCTCCATGCTAAACCTCTTCAACATCGTATCAATGTACGTGGACTGAGACAATCCAAGCAACCTTTTAGATCTATCTTTATAGATCTTCATTTCTAGGATGTAGAAAGCTTCTCCCAGATCCTTCATGGAGAACTGTGATGACAGCCAGATCTTTATTCCTTATAATGCAGGAACATCATTCTTGATTAAGAAAATGTCATCCACATACAAAATGAGAATTATAATTGCTGGACTATTAGCCCACTTGTATATGTAGGACTCTTCTTCATTCTTAATGAAGCCATATGTCTTGATCGTCCTGTCAAAATGTATGTTCCAACTCTGAGATGCCTGCTTCAATCTATAAATAGATGTTTGAAGCTTGCACACATTAGACTCATCTATGAATGTGAAACCTTCAAGTTGTATCATATACACTTGTTTAGCCAGCTCTTTATTTAAAAAAGCTATTTTCACATCTATTTGCCAGATTTCATAGTCCAGATATGTAGCTATCACAAGCATGATCGGAATAGACTTGAGCATTATTATAAGAAAAAATATCTCATCATAGTCTATACCATAACATTGATGATATTATTTGACAACCAGATGAGCTTTATAGGTCTCCATCTTCCTATTGTTAGATATATGTGCCCTAGAAGCCAGAATTGGCTGACACTTTAATACACTTCTAGGGGCAAAATTGTAATTTTGACTATAATCTATAAAATGGATTATTTTCTATCACACCTGTGTATTTAGTGTCTGGGATACATCCTTTGAGTTAATGGTAATGATAATTCATATTTTCAAGAGTTGAAAATTTAAGACATGAATAATCATTATTAACTCATAAACAGCTCCCAACCATAGGATCATCACGAGGATGGTGATTGATCCGAAAGGTTGGTGTACGATCGCTTCTCTTTAGTAGATGAGTCTTGAGTCTACGGTGTGGAGACACCGGAGCGAGAGTACAGGTACTCGTTAGAGAACGAGGGCACTGAGCGTGACCACCTCGAGTAGTCATTAGGAAGTCTACCTTCTCGTCAATGACTGACTCGATGCTGCAGTAGTGTGTCTGGTTCTTTGACCTGAGGTGCATCGGCAGTTCACCTTGAGGGTGTTATAGTTTGACTACACCATTACTCGGTCTCCTAGCCATATGGAACCCTGAGGTGTATGTTGGCTATAGCATGTTCATTGTAGGAACTGGATTGCATCAAGATGGAATCTATCTACCTCGGTGGTAGAGGAGCAGCCCTATGATGATCATGAGAATCAAGTCCAGAAGCCCATGGCCATGGCAGAGTGAAATAATAGAAAGAGTTTCTATTTAGATTTTCACATTGGACTCGAATCGAATGATTACATCATATGACAGAGACTAGGGTTTGACGAGTTCACCTTAACCCTAATCTGATCGGGGCTCAAGATAGAAGAACTTAATCACACAGGTAGCTGCACCAAGAGGTTCGCATTCAGCTCTGATGGGTTGCCACCATATACTGCTAGGTGTCACTGGTGGATTTTGGGAGCAATTAGAATGATTTAGATGATCGATCATTCTAGCTGTTCGAATCAGAAGAGTTCTGATCCATCGAAAGGAGTTTCGATGATGTCTATGATAGAGATCATGACATATCCCATTACCATACAGAACTGAACCTAACTGGGTCACACAAACAAGGGTTTGAATCTGGTGATCATCAATTGAACTGATCTAGTTCAATTGATCTGAATGAGATTCAATTAGGTTCAAGAAAATCGTGCTAGCACTCGATTGAACCTAACGTTCTTCTTTTACTATCATAAATAAGTTGTCCTGACTGAGCCAAAGGAGTTTGTGCTCAATCAGAGGCCTTCATATGGTCTGACTGGAGGTTGTCCAAGTCAGAATAGGTTGTCTTATTTTGTAAGACATTACCTGCCATTTTTGGTCACCTGCCATTTCTTGTTCTTTGACTTTGGTCAAAAGTCTACCTTTGACTGGTCAAACATTGACCATTGACACTTTGACTTTTGACCACATGTCATGCACCTATTGGAGAGCTGGTGGGGGCCTGTCCCCCTGCCAGAACCTGGCAAGGAGAAGGGCGCACGCCAAGGGTGGCGTGAGCCCAAGTTGGAGGCGCCTTGGAGTCCTTGTTGGACAAGGACTCCACCTCCCTTTTGGATTCCAATTAGAGTTCTACTAAGAATCCAGTTTGACTGGTCTTAGGCACCCTCTAAGGAGGAATCCAGGGGTCTCTATTCCCAACCAATCAGATTTAGATCTGATTTCACAAAGGGTTGTGATTGGTTGAGAGGAAGAGGAGTTGGATCACAAGAGGTCTATAAATAAGACCCTGCGCCCAACCCTAATGCCAATGCAATTCAATTGAGAAACCCCACACCCCAAGGCTGCCTCTCCCCTCCTTCTCCATGCCATAGTCTCTTCTTCCCTTGCTCTCCACGTCCAAAAGAGTTTTGGATTTAGGTTGGTGCGATTCAGATCAAGGAAAGGCGATCAAAAGCAAGAAGGCTGCGCTGCTGCAAAAGGACGACTGCAGATCTTCAAAAGAGTTTTGAAGATCCTCCAGATCAGATCCAGATCTGATTTTTGGAGGTGTGATAGAGAAGAAGAGGATCTCCAGATCCAGCCCGAGTGGATACCGATAGAGGCCAGGCGCTTGCGTGGCTAGATCCAGAACCTTCCGCTGCAATCAGGATCATCTACAGGGTAATAGGATTACCCAAATCAGGTAAATTAAATTTGATTTAATTTATCTTATTTTATTTTATTTATTAAAATAATAAGAATCAGATCTGAAACATATCAAGATCTGATTGAGATCAAGAGAAAATTTTTGAAATATATCTCTTGATCTAATCAGATCTGAACGAACCTGGACCGGGAAATCAGGATTTCCCTTCAACTGGTATCAGAGCCATGGTTCTAAATTGATTTAGATCTGATTTTAATTTTATTTTAATTAGAAAATAAAGTGATTTTAGATGTCACATGAGATGTGATCAGATCTAAAATCAAAAAAAATTAAAATTAAATGATTTGGATCTAAGATTATGAAGATATGCATGACTAGTTCTAGAATAGAATAGTTCTATAGAATAGTTTTGCATGTCTTTGATTTAATCTGATTAAATCATATTTTAGATCTTCTTATTTACTATTTTTTGATATTATAAGTGTTATAATAACATCTGATAAACAGCAAATAAAAATTATTTAATTTTAAATATCATATGAGATATGATTGATGCATGTCTAGACTAGTTGTAGAATAGTTCTACATAATTGTCTAGATTAGAATTTATTTTGATTAGATCAATTTAAATCTAATTTTTTAGATTATTATGAGATAATTTAGATCTAAAAATATGCATGATTATGATACATGAGATGTATGCAAAATATGCCTTGATTAGATCTAAATTTGTATATGAGATATATGATATAGATCTATAACTGTTTTGTAGATTTACATGTTCCTGATTAAGGCGTTCCTCTTGGCCGTCCGGTCATAAGAACGAAGAAGGGTTTAAAGGCCCTCTCTTCCCATTCGATGGGGTGTTCTTATGACGTGTAGGGGTGCTGCGTGTTCGTCCTTAATCAGAAACCCAAAACTTACTTTCTGCAAAACCCTAGATCCTGAAACCCTAGGATTTATTGTGCATATTTTGTTTATGAACCCAACTTAATTAAGAATTAAGTTTATGGAATATTAATTAGGTCTAAAATTGAGAATTTCAGATCTAAGACATATTCATAATACTGGGTTCGGGCTTGGGTAGCTCAATTAGGTCTAAGCGGTTGATCAAACCGAATCAAGAGTTGGTTAGATGGGATCAACAATGCTTAAATTGACCAGCCTAATAGGATTAAGTCTGGGTCAAGATCGAGTCACGATCAAGCAAGACCTAATTAGGCTCAGAGGTTAGAGTCTGGATTGTAGGCTAACCCAATTGGTTCTGACTCAACAATTTGGTGTCTAAGGTAAGTTTGGCACAGACGACCGACTGGTTTTTAATTGGAAGCTACTCGACCTGAATGCGTTCTTGTGCGAGTTAACGGCATATTCCTTCCATCCGGTCTCACTTACCTGGCCATATCTGTTGACACAGTTCTGATCTGAGGTGGTCAATAATCCGAGCTGACCCATGCCACTAGGTTAGTCATAATTGTTATGACTAAGCCAAGTCTAGTTTAATGAGACCTGAATCAATTCTCCCTAAGAAAAGATTAAGTCCGAGGTCTTCCACCATTGTAGACGTGCGGGCCCTTCCCGGGGTTGATTGTTCTCGGCTGGATACAGTGGCTCAGTTGCACCGGAAAGATGCAACCATGTCTATTAGGCATTGGATGCTATGGGCTGGAGGATGAGTTGGGCTCAATATTTTGGATACGGTGAGAGACCCAATTAGGAACCCAGTCTATGCAAATGGTGGGTCTGACTTAACTAAGGAGTGGATCAATATTCCGGATACGGTGAGATTCATGAATTAGAGACCAAGTTTGGGTGCACCATGATTAGAGAATCATTGAACAAGAGTTGTTCACTCATTGGCTAACCCATCACCAATAACTGTTAGGTGAGGTGATGAGTCAGTTGGTGAGACCGCACCACCCACTAGAAATCATCAATCGTGGAGATTTTTGCATCTCTACAGAGGGAGTGTAGGGATCCGAGAAAATAGTGGGAGCTAATTTGTTTAAAAATAAAATCCCTAAACAAATTGGTCAAGTCAAAATTACAGTATCTAACTAGAATCTTTGACTCTCTACAGGAAAATGTCTGCGTCCAACCCACTGGCACGTATCCTAGACACACATAGACTGACTGGACCCAATTATAAAGATTGGCTCAGGAACTACAAAATTATTTTGGGTTCAGAGAAGTTAACACATGTTTTGGACCAGGACCCTCCCACCTTACCAGCTCGTCCATCCACTGAACAGAGAGCGTCTCTGGAAAAATGGATTGACGAAGACAATAAGGCCAGATACTACATGTTGGGCTCGATGTCTGATGAGCTCCAGCGCCAACATGAAGATATCGGGACTGCTCGCCAAATGTTGGCTCACCTGCAGGAGATGTTTGGTGAACAGAGTCGCGCAGCCAAATATCAAGTCACAAAAATGACTTTTTAAGGCTAAGATGCGTGATGGGCAGTCAGTCCAAGATCACTGTCTGACAATGATCAAGGACATGGAAGAGCTTGAGAAGCTCGGTGTGAAGTTGGACTTGGATCTGCAGAACGATATTATTCTGCAATCCTTGACTGATGCATATGGGCAATTCATCATGAATTACCACATGCATAAACTTCAAAATTCCTTGGCCGAGTTGATGAATATGCTGGTTACCGCTGAGCTTTCTATGAAAGGTTCTAAAGGCTCAGTTCTTGCTATGGAACGGACTTCTTCCAAAAGAAAGTCTTATGGAAAGAAAAAGAAGTCTGTGAAAAAGCAAAAGGTGGAAGGATCAAAGAAGAAGAAGGCAGAACCGAAGAAAAAGGCCGATGGCAAAGGAAAGTGTTTCCATTGCAACAGCGACGGCCATTGGAAGCGGAACTGCCCTACTTACCTGGCCACCCTGAAGAACAAGAAGGAAGGTCCTTCTGGAGGTATGCTCGTTATTGAGTCTAACCTTACGGTTTCTTCTGCATCCAGTTGGGTGCTTGACTCTGGTTCTAGTGCTCATCTGTGCACTTCTATGCAGGGTCTTGAGGATAGCAGGAGGCTGAGGGATGGAGACATGATCCTACGCATCGGTAATGGAGCAAGAGTTGCTGCAGTAGCCGTGGGAACATACCCTCTTCGATTACCATCTGGTTTAGACTTAGTTTTGAAAAGACTGTTATTATGTGCCTGCAGCTAGCAGGAATTTGATTTCTATTTTCATGCTTAGCACAAGAAGGTTATGTGATCACCTTCTTTAAGGACCATTGTAACATTCTTTATGAAAGAAATAAAATTGCAAATGGTTTCCTTATTAATGGTCTTTATCAGTTGCATATTGATGTACCTATTTTTAACTATCGAGCAAAACGTGAATGCCAAACGACCTAGGGATAGTCCAAACGACAGATATCTATGGCACCTGAGATTAGGTCATATAGCAGAAGATAGGATTAACAAATTGGAGAAAAATGGGCTATTGAGTCCATTGACTTTTGAGTCATATCCAACTTGTGAATCTTGTCTTCAAGGCAAAATGACTAAACTCCCTTTTGTTGGACATGGGGAGAGGGCCACAGATCTCCTTGCCCTAGTACATACTGATGTGTGCGGCCCATTTGATGTGCCGGCTAGAGGCAATTTTGTCTACTTCATTACCTTTACCGATGATCTGTCTAGGTATGGGTATGTGTATCTTATGAGACATAAGTCTGAAGCCTTTTGAAAAGTTCAAAGAATTCAGACATGAAGTAGAAAAACAAACTGGAAAACCCATTAAGGTTCTTCGATCAGATCGAGGAGGTGAATACCTTAGCCGGAAATTCCTAGACTATCTTAAGAAAAATGGCATAGTCTCTCAATGGACTCCACCAGGAACACCTCAACTCAACGGGGTTTCAGAACGGAGAAATCGGACTCTATTGGATATGGTTCGATCCATGATGAGCTTCACAGACCTCCCAGATTTTCTTTGGGGACACTTCATTATTAACTTCAATCTATTTACTGAATAGGGTTCCCTCTAAAACCGTTCCTACCACACCGTATGAGATATGGCATGGTAAGAAACCAAGTCTGAGTCATCTCAGAATTTGGGGTTGTCCGGCTCATGTCAAAAGACAACAAGCGGACAAGTTAGAGTTTAGGTCCTTTAGAGCTCGATTCATAGGATATCCTAAAGAGTCATTAGGATACTATTTCTACATTCCAGAAGACCACAATGTGATTGTGAGTCGACATGCCATATTTCTTGAAAAATAGTTTATTCAAGATAGCGGCATTGGAAAGCAGATTAAGCTTGATGAGAAAGTCTCACAAGCAGAACGAGCTAAGGACCAAGTGGAACCAAATCAGGTTGAGCCAATAAGAACACTACCTCCTCCACCTCGTAGATCGGAAAGAGTTTCCCGTCCCCCTGAAAGATACTTAGGTATTATTTCAGAGGATGTAGAGGAAATGTTCCTCGTAGGTAATGGTGCTCATGGTGATGATCCCAAAACCTACAACGAGGCGATATCAGATATCGACTCCGAGAAATGGCTTGAGGCAATGAAGTCAGAAATCGACTCGATGCACTCAAACCAAGTCTGGACCTTGGTAGATCCACCAGAAGGTATAGTACCTATTGGGTGTAAATGGATCTTCAAGAGAAAGATTGGTGCAGATGGGAAATGTGGAGACATTCAAGGCTAGACTGGTGGCAAAAGGTTATAGTCAACGCGAAGGCATTGACTATCAGGATACCTTTTCCCCAGTAGCTATGCTAAAATCCATCCGCACATTGCTTGCTGTTGCAGCCTATTTCGATTATGAAATATGGCAAATGGACGTGAAAACGGCATTCCTAAATGGATATCTTGAGGAAGATATCTATATGGAACAGCCGCTAGGTTTCACATCCAGTGATACTGATCACAAGGTTTGCAAGCTGCAAAGGTCCATATATGGACTTAAGCAAGCATCTCGGAGCTGGAACACTCGTTTCAATGATGTGATCAAAAAGTTTGGTTTCATCAAAAATGAAGAGGAACCATGTGTTTTCAAAAGGGTCAGTGGGAGCGCTGTTGTCTTCCTCGTATTGTACGTGGATGACATCCTCCTTATTGGGAATGATATTCCCATGTTGACATCAGTCAAGATGTGGTTGTCCAAGGAATTCTCCATGAAAGACCTAGGTGAAGCATCCTTTATTCTAGGAATTAAGGTCTATAGGGATAGACCGAATAGGATGCTAGGACTTTCACAGAAGATGTACATAGAGGAAGTACTAAAGAGGTTTAGTATGGAAAACTCTAAGAGGGGATTAATACCCTTCAGACATGGTATTCATCTTTCCAAGAAGATGTGCCCCAGCACACCTGAGGAAATAGAACGCATGAGCAAGATCCCTTATGCTTCTGCAATAGGGAGCCTCATGTATGCCATGCTATGTACACGACCTGATATAGCCCATGCTGTGAGTGTCACAAGCAGATATCAGTCAAATCCAGGTGAAGAACACTGGACTTCTGTGAAATGTATCCTTAAGTACTTGAGAAGAACTAAGGATATGATGTTGGTCTTTGGTAATGGAGAACTCCTGGTCCAGGGATACACAGACTCGGACTTCATGTCCGATATAGATGATCGAAAGTCGACATCTGGCAGACTGTTTGTGCTGGAAGAGTTCCTAGCAAACAGCGATATCATCTCATCCGCGATTACCTTGAGAAAGGTTACGTTGAGGTCAAGAGAGTCAACTCCGCAGATAATGTGGCAGACCCACTTACAAAGCCGTTGGGCCAGCAGAAGATCGAAGCCCACCTTGAGAAGATGGGACTTAGACTTGTAGCCAATTGGCTTTAGGACAAGTGGGAGATTGTTAGATATATGTGCCCTAGAAGCCAGAATTGGCTGACACTTGTAATACACTTCTAGGGGCAAAATTGTAATTTTGACTATAATTAATAAAATGGGTTATTTTCTATCACACATGTGTATTTAGTGTCTGTGATACATCCTTTGAGTTAATGGTAATGATAATTCATATTTTCAAGAGTTGAAAATTTAAGACATGAATAATCATTATTAACTCATAAACAGCTCCCGACCATAGGATCATCACGAGGATGGTGATTGATCCGGAAGGTTGGTGTACGAATCGCTTCTCTTTAGTAGATGAGTCTTGAGTCTACGGTGTGGAGACACCGGAGCGAGAGTACAGGTACTCGTTAGAGAACGAGGGCACTGAGCGTGACCACCTCGAGTAGTCATTAGGAAGTCTACCTTCTCGTCAATGACTGACTCGATGCTGCAGTAGTGTGTCTGGTTCTTTGACCTGAGATGCATCGGCAGTTCACCTTGAGGGTGTTATAGTTTGACTACACCATTACTCGGTCTCCTAGCCATATGGAACCCTGAGGTGTATGTTGGCTATAGCATGTTCATTGTAGGAACTGGATTGCATCAAGATGGAATCTATCTACCTCGGTGGTAGAGGAGCAGCCCTATGATGATCATGAGAATCAAGTCCAGAAGCCCATGGCCATGGCAGAGTGAAATAATAGAAAGAGTTTCTATTTAGATTTTCACATTGGACTCGAATCGAATGATTACATCATATGACAGAGACTAGGGTTTGACGAGTTCACCTTAACCCTAATCTGATCGGGGCTCAAGATAGAAGAACTTAATCACACAGGTAGCTGCACCAAGAGGTTCGCATTCAGCTCTGATGGGTTGCCACCATATACTGCTAGGTGTCACTGGTGGATTTTGGGAGCAATTAGAATGATTTAGATGATCGATCATTCTAGCTGTTCGAATCAGAAGAGTTCTGATCCATCGAAAGGAGTTTCGATGATGTCGATGATAGAGATCATGACATATCCCATTACCATACAGAACTGAACCTAACTGGGTCACACAAACAAGGGTTTGAATCTTGGTGATCATCAATTGAACTGATCTAGTTCAATTGATCTGAATGAGATTCAATTAGGTTCAAGAAAATCGTGCTAGCACTCGATTGAACCTAACGTTCTTCTTTTACTATCATAAATAAGTTGTCCTGACTGAGCCAAAGGAGTTTGTGCTCAATCAGAGGCCTTCATATGGTCTGACTGGAGGTTGTCCAAGTCAGAATAAGGTTGTCTTATTTGTAAGACATTACCTGCCATTTTTGGTCACCTGCCATTTCTTGTTCTTTGACTTTGGTCAAAAGTCTACCTTTGACTGGTCAAACGTTGACCATTGACACTTTGACTTTTGACCACATGTCATGCACCTATTGGAGAGCTGGTGGGGGCCTGTCCCCCTGCCAGAACCTGGCAAGGAGAAGGGCGCACGCCAAGGGTGGCGTGAGCCCAAGTAGGAGGCGCCTAGGAGTCCTTGTTGGACAAGGACTCCACCTCCCTTTTGGATTCCAATCAGAGTTCTACTAAGAATCCAGTTTGACTGGTCTTAGGCGCCCTCTAAGGAGGAATCCAGGGGTCTCTATTCCAACCAATCAGATTTAGATCTGATTTCACAAAGGGTTGTGATTGGTTGAGAGGAAGAGGAGTTGGATCACAAGAGGTCTATAAATAAGACCCTGCGCCCAACCCTAATTCCAATGCAATTCAATTGAGAAACCCCACGCCCCAAGGCTGCCTCTCCCCTCCTTCTCCATGCCATAGTCTCTTCTCCCCTTGCTCTCCACGTCCAAAAGAGTTTTGGATTTAGGTTGGTGCGATTTAGATCAAGGAAAGGCGATCAAAAGCAAGAAGGCTGCGCTGCTGCAAAAGGACGACTGCAGATCTTCAAAAGAGTTTTGAAGATCCTCCAGATCAGATCCAGATCTGATTTTTGGAGATGTGATAGAGAAGAAGAGGATCTCCAGATCCAACCCGAGTGGATACCGGTAGAGGCCAGGCGCTTGCGTGGCTTGATCCAGAACCTTCCGCTGCAATCAGGATCATCTATAGGGTAATAGGATTACCCAAATCAGGTAAATTAAATTTAATTTAATTTATCTTGTTTTATTTATTAAAATAATAAGAATCAGATCTAAAATATATCAAGATCTGATTGAGATCAAGAGAAAATTTTTGAAATATATCTCTTGATCTAATCAGATCTGGACGAACCTGGATCGGGAAATCAGGATTTCCCTTCACCTATCTGTACTCCTTTTCCTTTTGAAGACCCACTTACATCCTATGGGTTTTATTCCTTCGGATGGGTCAACTAATGTCCATACATCATTAACCTTCATGGACTCCATTTTGAATTTCATGGCCTTAAGCCATTTTTCAATATCGGATCTCTGCATCACATCCATATAGATGATCGGATCCTCGTCGATCTCATTAAGTTTGATAGGATCACCATTTCAGACCAAGAAACCATAGTATATGTCCGACTACATGGTACTCTACCAGATCGCCTTAAGGATACAAGGTCAGTAGGCTTTGGGTCTGATCGAGTGAAATCCAATTTAGGTTTAACTACTTGTGTCGATTCTTCAACTTATCGAACTTTCTCAAGCTCGACCTTAGAGGCATTAGTCCCTTCACCAAGAAATTTTTTTTTAAAAAAAACTATCTTAAGACTGACAAATATCTTTTGTTCATCAGCTAGATAGAAGTAATATCCTTTGATCTCTTTTGGGTATCCTATAAAGCTACATTTATCAAACCTAGATCCAAGCTTGTCCGTTAATAAATATTTCATATAAGCCGGATACCTCCAAACCTTAACGTGCGAGAGTACTGACTTATGTCCTATCCACATCTCATGTGGCATTTTGGAAATAGATTTACTCGATATCCTATTCAGAATATAACAAACTGGCTCGAGCGCATATCCTCAGAGGGAGATCGGTAGACTAGCAAACTTCATCATAGATCGAACTATGTCCAACAAAATCCGATTCCTCCTTTCGGACACTCCATTATGCTATGGTGTTCCAGGAGGAGTTCATTGGAAGAGAATCTCATTTTCCCTAAGATATGTTAGAAATTCACTGAAAAGGAACTCACCTCAATCAGATCGAAGAGTTTTAATATTCTTCTCAGTTTGCTTTTCTACCTCATTACAGAATAGTTGAACATTTTAAATGACTCTGACTTATTCTTCATTAAATAGACATATCCATACCTCGATAGATCATCATGAAAGTTATGAAGTAGAAATATCCACCTCTAGTGCTTGTCCTCATGGATCCACATACGTCAGTATGTATTAGACTTAGGAGTTTACTGGGTCGTTCATCCTTTCTAATAAAAGGTGACTTGGTTATCTTCCCAATAAGATAGGACTCACAAGTTGGTAGTGATTCATAATCACTGACCTTAAGAATTTTTTCTTGAGCCAACCTATTTATTCTATTCTTGTTGATGTGACCTAGTCTACAATGCCAAAGATAGACATCTGATACTTCATCTATTTTAGGGCATTTACCAAAGGTTTGGACTACATTAACAGACTGTGATAATAGATAAATTTCATTATTCAATTATCCAACATAAACTGTAACACCATTCAAAATGATATTACAAAAATTTGCTTTTATTAAAAACTGATAACTATTCTTGGTCAAAAGGCCTATAGAATTACATTCAATAAAAAACTTAGACAAAAATGACAATCACTAAGAATAACTCTATGAGAATTAATTACAAGGTTCATGATTCCTAAAGCTAGAACTGAAACTTATCTTCCATCTCCAATATATAGAAATCTCTCATCTTCACCAAATCTCCTACTGACCTACAAATCTTGCATCAAATTACAAATATGATAAATACCCAGGCAGTAGTATCATAAATTAAGAAATTGCAAGGTGTTATCATATAATTATCTTGCCAAGCAACTACTTGCTTCTTTCTTGGCCTGTTCGAATCCAGGAAGGCAATATACTGAGGATAATTTCTCTTCTATACCCCTACTTCTTGCAAAAGAAGCACTCTACCAAGCTCTGATCGGGCTTGTGCTTCTTGGTCTGACCCTATGCAAACGTCCCAGCATGCGGCTGCTCCTTATTCTTCTTCCCTTTCTTAAAGGATCAATCAGAAGAAGACCCTCCCACAACATTCATCGATCCCTTTTGGAGCTGATGATCCTTCTCAAAGTTCTACAGCAACCTCTTCGACTACCATCTGATTTAGACTTAGTTTTAAAAAATTATTATTATGTACCTATAGCAAGCAGAAATTTGATTTCTATTTTATGCCTAGTACTAGAAGGCTATGTAATTAATTTTCTTAAGGACCATTGTAACATTCTTTATGAAAGAAATAAAATTGCAAGTAGTTTTCTTATTAACGGTCTTTACCAGTTACATATTGATGTATCTATTTTTAATATTGAGCAAAATGTGAATGCCATGAAACGACCTAGGGATGGTTCAAACGATAAGTATCTATGGCACCTAAGACTAGATCATATAGCAGAAGATAAAGTTAACAAATTGGAGAAAATCAAGCTATTGAGTCCATTGACTTTTGAGTCATAACCAATTTATGAATCTTATCTTCATGGCAAAATGACTAAACTTTCTTTTGTAGGACATGGAAAAAGGGCCATGGATCTTCTTGCCCTAATACATACTGATGTGTGCAGCTCATTTGATCTATCGGCTAGAGTCAATTTTATCTATTTCATTATCTTTATCGATGATCTATCTAGGTATAGATATGTGTATCTTATGAGACACAAGTCTAAAGCTTTTGAAAAGTTCAAGAAATTTAGACATGAAGTAGAAAAATAAACTAAAAAATTCATTAAGGTTCTTCGATCAGATCGAGAAGGTGAATACCTTAGTCGAAAATTCCTAGACTATCTCAAAAAAAATGGCATAGTCTCTCAATGGATTCCATCTGAAACACCTCAACTCAATGGGATTTCAGAATGGAGGAACCGGATCCTATTAGATATGGTCTAATCCATGATGAGCTTCACAGACCTTCCTGATTATCTTTGAGGACACTCTTTGTTAACTATAATATATTTACTGAATAGGATTCTTTCTAAAATTGTTTCTACTATATCGTATGAGATATGGCATGGTAACAAACCAAGTCTGAATCATCTCAAAATTTGGGATTATCCGGCTCATGTCAAAAGACAACAAGCGGACAAGTTAGACTTCAGATCCTTTAGAGCTCGATTTATAAGATATCCTAAAGAGTCATTAGGATATTATTTCTATATTTCAGAAGATCACAATGTGATTGTGAGTCGACATGCCATCTTTCTTGAAAAATAGTTTATTCAAGATAGCGGCGTTGGAAAGCAGATCAAGCTCGATGAGAAAGTCTCACAAGAACAATGAGCTAAGGATCAATTGGAACCAAATCAGATTGAGCCAATACAATCACTACCTCCTCCACCTCATAGATCAAAAAGAGTTTTCCATCCTCCTAAGAGGTACTTAGGTACTATTTCAGATAAAGTAGAAGAAATGTTCCTCGTAGGTAATGGGATTCATGGTCCCAAAACCTATAACGAGGCAATATCGGATATCGACTCTGAGAAATAGCTAGAGGTAATGAAGTCAAAAATTGACTCGATGCACTCAAACCAAATTTGGACCTTAGTAGATCCATCAGAAGGTATAGTACCTATTGGGTGTAAATGGATCTACAAGAGAAAGATTGGTACAGATGAAAGTGTAGAGGCATTCAAAGCTAGATTAGTGGCAAAAGGTTATAGTCAGCACAAAGGCATTGACTATCAGGATACCTTTTCACCAGTAGCTATGCTAAAATCCATCCGCACATTGCTTGCTGTTGCAGCCTATTTCAATTATGAAATATGGCAAATGGATGTAAAAATGGCATTCTTAAATGGATATCTTGAAGAAGATATCCATATGGAATAGTCACTAGGTGCCACATCCAGTGATGGTGATCACAAGATATGCAAGCTGGAAAGGTCCATATATGGACTTAAGCAAGCATCTCAGAGCTGAAATATTTGTTTTAATGATGTGATCAAATTATTTGGTTTCATCAAAAATGAGGAGTCATGTGTCTTCAAAATGGTCAGTGGGAGCGTTGTTGTCTTCTTCGTATTATACGTGGATGATATCCTCATTATTGGAAATGATATTTCTATGTTAACCATAGTTAAAATATGGTTATCCAAAGAATTCTCCATGAAAGACCTAGGTGAAGCATCCTTTATTCTAGGAATTAAAGTCTGTAGAAATAGACCGAATAGGATGCTAGGACTTTCACAGAAGATGTATATAGAGGAAGTGCTAAAGAGGTTTAGCATGAAAAACTCTAAGAGGAGATTAGTATCCTTCAGACATGGTATTCATCTTTTCAAGAAGATGTGCCCTAGCATACCTGAGGAAATGGAACGCATGAGCAAGATCCCTAATGCTTCAGCAATAAGGAGCCTCATGTATGCCATGTTATGAACACGACCTAATATAGCCCATGCTGTGAGTATCACGAGCAGATATCAGTCGAATTTAGGTAAAGAATACTGAACTTCTGTGAAATGTATCCTTAAGTACTTAAGAAGAACAAAGAATATGTTGTTGGTCTTTGGTAATGGAGAACTCCAAGTCCAGGAATATACAGACTCGGATTTTATGTCCAATGTAGATGATCGAAAGTCGATATCTGGGAGTCTGTTTGTGTGTAATGATGGTGCTGTCAGTTGAAAGAGTTCCAAGCAAACTATGATAGCAGATTCTACCATGGAAGCAGAATACATCGCTGCATCAGAAAGCTGCAAAGAAGGCATTCTGGTACAAGAAATTTACTGTAGAAATTGGAGTGATACCATCAAATGCCATTTTCTATACTGCGACAACAATGGCGCCATAGCTTTAGCTAAAGAGCCGAGGTCTCATCAAAAATTCAAGCACATCGAGCGGTGATACCATCTCATCCGTGATTACCTCGAGAAGGATTACGTCGAGGTCAAGAGAGTCGACTCCACAGACAATGTGGCAGATCCACTTATAAAGTCGTTGGGCCAGCAAAAAATCGAAGCCCACCTTGAGAAGATGAGATTTAGATTTGTAGCCAATTGGCTTTAGGTCAAGTGGGAGTTTGTTAGATATGTATGCCCTAGAAGGTAAAATTGGCTGACACTTGTAATACACTTCTAGGAACAAAATTATAATTTTGACTATAAATAATAAAATATATTATTTTCTATCATAAATGTATATTTAGTGTCTGTGATATATTCCTTAAGTTAATGATAATGATAATTCATATTTTCAAGAGTTGAAAATTTAAGACATGAATTTTCGTTATTAACTCATAAAATGCTTCCGACCATAGGATTATCATGAGGATGGTGATTGATCCGAAAGGTTGGTGTACAATCGCTTCTTTATAGTAGATGGATCTTCAGTCTACAATGTAGAGACACTGAAGCGAGAGTATAGATACTCGTTAGAGAACGAGAGCATTGAGCATGACCACCTCAAGCAGTCATAAGGAAGTCTACCTTCTCATCGATGACTGACTCGAAGCTGCAGTGGTGTGTCTGGTTCTTTGATCTGAGGTGCATCGGTAGTTCACATTGAGGATGTTATAATTTGACTACACCATGACTCGGTCTCCTAGCCATTTGGAATTCTGAGGTGTATGTTGGCTATAGCATGTTCAATATAGAAATTGGATTGCACTAAGAGGGAATCTATCTACTTCGGTGGATGAGGAGCAGCCCTATGAGGATCATGAGAATCAAGTCCATAAGCCCATGGCCATGGCAGAGTGAAATAATAGAAAGAGTTTCTATTAAGATTTTCACATTGGACTTGAATCGAATGGTTAAATCATATGACAGAAATTAGGGTTTGACGAGTTCACTTAATCCTAATCTAATCGGGGCTCAAGATAGAAGAACTTAATCACATAGGTAGCTACATCGAGAGATTCATTTTTAGTTTTGATGGATTATCACCATATACTAATAGGTATCACTGGTGGATTTTGGGAGCAATTAGAATGATTTAGATGATCGATCATTCTAGTTGTCTGAATCAGAAGAGTTTTGATCCATCGAAAGGAGTTTCGATGATGTCGATGATAAAGATCGCGACATATCCCATTACCATATAGAATTGAACCTAATTGGATCACACAAATAAGGGTTTGGATCTGGATATCATCAATTGGACTAATCCAGTTCAATTGATTTGAATAAGATTCAATTAGGTTCAAAGAAATCGTGCTAGCACACGATTGAGCCTAATGTTTTTCTTCTACTATCATTAAAAGTTATCTCGACTGAGCAAATATGTTTGTGCTCACTCAGATACCTTTACTTAGTCTGACTGGAGCTTGTCCAGGTCAGAAAAGTGTTGTCTTAATTTATGAGATAAATTTGAAACAACACTTACCATTTTCCATCACCTGCTAATTCTTATCTTTTGACTTTGGTCAAACGTTGACCTTTGACACTTAGACACCTACCCATGTGTCATGCACCTATAGGAGAGCAGATAGAAGCTTGTCCCCTTACTAGAAATTGGAAAGAAGGGGGCACATGCCTAGAGAGGCGTGCGCCCATGGTTAGGGATGCCTGGAGTTCCATACAGATGGGACTCCAGGTTGCTTCTTGGATTCTACTTAGGTGGCGCCTAGGAATAGACTTTGACTAGTCTTAGGCACCATCTAAGGATGTATTAAGGGGGCTCTCATCTGATTGGATCAGGTGATGTCATCCCACCAATCAGATTTTGACCTGATTGCATGAAGTAACATAATTGGTTGGGATGATGTGCCACTACATGGCGTAGCAGGATCTATATAAATCCTATTTGTGCCTAACTTTAAAAGAGTTCTCTCTTAGCCCATGCCCCAAGGCTGCCCCTCTCCCTCCTCCATGCCACCTTTTGGTCCTCTCTCTCCTCTCTACGCTCAAGAAGATTTGGGCTTCGATTTGGTGCAATCCAGGCAAGAGAAAGATGACGAGAAAGGAAGAAGGCAGCACTGCTATAGAGACGACTGCAGATCTTCGAAAGGAGTTTTGAAGATCCTCCAAATTAGATTCAGATCTGATATTTGAATAGGTGATAAAGAAGGAGAAGATCTTCAGATCTAGCCAAAGTGGATATCGGTAGAGGCCAAGTGCTTGCGTGGCTAGATCTAGAACTTCAAGCAAACAACAGGATCATCAAAGGATAATCTGATTACCCAATATCAAGATATAAATTAAATCAGATTTAATTTATTTTTATATTTTATTTATTAGATCTATAAAATCAAATCTGAAACATCTCAGATCTGATCTAAATTCATAAAAAAACTTTTTGAAATATCTCTCTTGATCCAATCAGATCTGAATGAACCTGATCCGAAAAATTAGGATTTTTTCTTTAAGAACAACTACCCAACACTACACTGCTGGGCTTGCCACGCACCTCGTATACCATTGCTGCTCCTTCAGACCCTCCACACTTTGCAAATCCCTCCGAAGCCATCTCGGATACCTCCACAACCTATGGGCACCTCCGAAATCTCCAAAAGCTCATCCAACTCCTTTAAATCCTGCGACTGAATCCTAGAAAATTTCAACCTAGCACTTATTCTCTTCCATCCCTAGCATCAACCATCGCTTCAGTTGCGCTCGAAGGAACATCCTCCATCTGAACAGCGACTCTCCCTGGTGCTCTTGCAGAAGAAACCTGATCCATGATACTTTCAACTGCTAGAGACCTCCTAGTGCTCCCTGAGACCTCCTGGCTCTCGCTGAGATCTGTTCTCGATCTTCCTAAGAAGCTCCTGACACTCTCTGCTGAGATACCCTCCTTGGTTGCTGCACCGCTGAGCCTCTCTCAGTCCCTGTGCCTTCAGGATAGCACTACTGCAGCACAGCACTCTAGCATTCTCTACCTGGTCTCTGCACCACTCTATAGCCATCCAATCCTAACTTGTTGGACCTCCATGAATCATCCATCTCTATCATCCTCAAGACTCTAATCGATCGCACCACTGAAGCATCCCAACTACTATTCATAGCCTTCTATCAGACTGAATAGTTGCTTCTTTAGCTCCACCTCGATCCCGAGCCTTTGAGTAATCTCTCCTAAAACCTTTTAACATCACCAGCAAACCAGCATTCTCATATTTTTACTTTTAACACCGTGCGAACCTATATTCAGAAGAACAATCATGGACAATAGAGAGAATAAAAAATAAAAGCTCAAAAATCCTTTTGTTTTTTTCCCTCTCCTATAACCTTCCAGGCTTTCTTCCTTCGGCTCCTTCTCCTCCCATCCAAAAAAAAAAAAAAAGAACCACTACCGTACCGCTCATTGTTGCCGGCCGAGCTCTGCCCGCACGACGTCGGATCCGAGCGCCGCCACCACCGAATCTCCACCAGGCACTTCCCTCTTCGTTCTGGCCAAACCAAAGAAATAGCCGATCGCCAGCCACCAGCCACACCCGAGCATCGCCAGCACGGGATCTTGGCGCCACCACCATCGAACCACTACTGCGGCTCCTTCGATCTTCGTCCCATCCAAAACTGAACCAGACCACCAGCCACCTACCTCCATGGATGCCAGCCGACCAACCTCCGCCCGTGCGACCGCCGCCTGATCTGGGTGTGTCCACGACCGAACGTTAGCACGCCACCACCGTCGGCTCGGATCCGCATTCCACCACCAGATCTAGGCTCTCCATCACCGAATCCGTGTGCCTCGAAATGGCTCTCCGCTGCACGTGCGCCTGCACCCGCATTCCACCAACCATCATCGCCGGTTTGGTCAGGTCGCTGCTTGGATGCCACTGTCGGAGTCGAAGCCGCCTCTGTCCTGCGACTTTCCCACTAGAGAAGAAGAAAGGGACCGGATCTCTATCGTTCCCTCTCTAGATCTTGGCCGTCCTGCCCGCAAGCGCCACCGGCCCACCCGCAGAACCTCCTTCGCATGCCTGATCGGCCACCAGCTTGCCGAAACCCGCCTCCACGTGCTGGTTTGCAGTCGCTAAGCCCGGGAATGATGGCCAATCACTGGCTGTCGCTGGATCTGGGAGGAAGAAATGGGGCCTGCCGGCCCCCAAAATAATTTTTTTTTTTGTATGCTCTTGTATGGAATCTAAATCCCGTACCTACTTCACGCCTCCTCATCAAATTAGCTGATATCAAATGATGGGCAAGATCTCTTGATATTATTGAGGTTGAAGAAATAGTAGAATGCACCTTCTTTCATAGAGGTATGCGCCCCTTAGAGCATCTTAGCATGTGAAGATACCAGAAAGAGAGAGAGAGAGGAGAAAGAGATGTGAAAGAAAATAGCTACAATGATCTCTCTTCTCTAGGGTTTATAATACATGAATATATATCTATACATGGATCGAAATTCAAATCCATAAAAAACTTTCTGGGCTAACCTAGTCCAAATGCACTCATCCAAATCCATGTATACCCATGGTCTGATCATCCACTCAATCCCATGGATCCAAACCTGATCCAAACTCTGAGTAGCCCTCCCATGAGATCCAAACCAGGGCTTCATGATCGTAGAGGGCTAAACCTCCACCGTAGGACCAAACCGGTCCTAGCCTTAGAACCACATCTATCCTAGTCTTCCGGACTCCTCCAGTAGCTTTCCACGGCTTGGGAGCACCACTAATTATAATACTCAATTGGTAACCTTTGAATAGTTTTACAAGCCTAGAGAACATTATAGAATTCATCTATCTATGTTTCTTTTACTTTTTCAAGTCTTGTCTTTATCCCCTACAGCACAATTCTATTAGTTACCTCAGCTTCACCATTTGCTTGAGGGTAAGCTATATATCTGAAATGATAGAAAATATTCAGATCTTCACATAATTAGATAAACTTTGCTCGTGCAAACTGGTGCCTATTGTTGGTGATTTAAGTTCGAGGTAGGCCGAACTTGCAAACATTACAGGAAAATTTATCTTTTGCGATAGAATTATTTACGACGAAAAAAATTTCATTGTAAATAAAGATATTTATGATGAAAAAAATTTTCATCATAAATAGTTTTTATTTATGATGAAAATAATTTATTATTTATGATCGAAATAAGTTTTATGTCGTAATTAATCAAATATTTGCAATAAAAAATTTCTATCATAGATAATCTTTCATAAATAAATTATTTAAAAATTAAACAAAAAAATTTCATCATAAATATTAGATTATTTAAGATAAAAATTGAGTTTACATCATAAATAATCTATTATTTGCAACAAAAAAAATTTCATCATAAATAATATTCCATAAATAAAATATTAAAAGAATAAAAAGCTCATATTTTTTATGATAGAAATTTTTCATCATAAAAGTTTATTATTTATGATGTAAATAAAATTTTCATCATAAATAATCTTTCATAAATAAAATATTTAAAAATTTTAAAAAATAATATTACTTATGAAAATTTTGTGTCTGCCTAGACTTAAATTGCAATGAAAGTATTAATAAATTTCATTTTTCATATTATTAAGTTATGTATATAGAAAATACTTTTTACATCCATTAAAGACTATAAAAGTAGTTTAAGTTGTGATGAATGAAGATTGACTACACGATAATACTCCTAACAAATATCTTTCATTAATATAGGGATCTATTCTACACCAAATATTTTAAAAGGAATAAGATCATAATTATTTGAGTAGAAATCTCATATGTATGTAATATAACTAATTGAAATTGTGTCTTTTATGTACTAAGAATGATATATTAATTTTATCATCATATACCTATTAATGATTATTATTTAGTTCACATAAATTCCTTATACTCTTTACTATAATTAAAATGTATGTCTGATGAAATTCAGAATTCATTAATGAACATTAATGATAGCTCAACTACTATTAAATACGTACGAGCATAGCCTACGAGTGATTTGAATGTCTTCTGTATATGAGTTGAGATACGTAGATGTTTAATGTAATATCATCAAGAGATAGACACTAAACTGCCCATCATAATTAAAGTGCTCGAGCTGGCCTCTCCGCACTGCTCAATCTATCTGAGCCACATTATTCTCATTCACTTTTGTGCCATAATCTCTCTCCCTTGTTGCCTTTAATATAAATTTATTATTTTAAGAAAATTAAAAGTTCACTCATAAAATTATTATATCTAATACTCATATAACAATATATGATGTCTTATAAATAAATTATATTATATTTGACTAATTATATTAGATTATTCCTATTCACTCATGCATAGTATAACTAATTAATTTGATGATGAAAAATTTTTTCATTATAAATAAACAGGAAAATAAGTTTGTTCTATAAAATGAAAATTATTAGATATATAATATAAAAGAACATCAGTCATGAAAAATTAGTGGGAAGTAGTCAAATATAAAAAAGGAAAAGAATAAATTATATATTTTAAGTCATAAATATTTGTAATAATGGTTATATTTATGATAAATTTATATAATTCTATTTTATAAGTAAATGGTTTACTATTTATTTGATCTCTCTCACCAATTTATATCAAATGAGTTAGATACTTATAATTCAATTTTAGGCAGGTGTGGCTAAAATGCTTGGAGACTAATCTGAGATTAAGATGAGAGAACGCAAGATCGTCTGACCGCCAGCTGCTAGGTGCGCAGATCGAGGGATTGAGGACGCACGGTGCTAGGAGGATGCTACTGACTATGTAGCGATATCCCACATGGACATTAATATTTTATTTGTATATGTTTAACATTAGATTAATATTCTTTCAAGAAGAAAGATTACGTTTTACTGTGAAATATTATTATAATATTTAAAATTTATAATTATATCATTCTGCTTACATTTACATAATATATATAAGTAAAATTATATCGTATCGTAGTTACATTCGTAAACGTACGAAATATTATATGAATTGTATCTAGTAGCGATTGTGGCACAATAGGCAGAACTAACTATGTAGAAGTTAATTAAATTGGTTATTTTTGTTATAGCAAAATGAACTACATTATATATTTTTAAACTGGATTATTGGTAAATATCAATGAGTCCAAAAAATACTATACAAATGAATAATTCTTTTGATAATATTATAATAGATAAGCTACTATACTAATATCTTATAAATTTTATATCTTCAATCTCGATATCTTTAATTTATATTGAATCTACGTTTTAGAGTTCCTTAATGAGTATTTGCATCGTTAATATTTAAATACTAAGTAAGTATCATACAAATGTGGCTAAAAAGATATTGTCTGTTCTTTTGAAATATGTCCAACTCTTTTTATTAGATGAAATAATTTTTACATCTAAGTTATATACTTGAATGATTCAGTTCACTAGAGTGAAATGCATTCGTAGAAATCTTGATACTCCGCAATACTAATATATGAGTCGGATAAAGTTATGAGATATTCTATATTTCACTAAAATGCAAGTCAAGAGGTATGCTGGCGTATAGATCTTTAAAAAGAGCATAATAATAAGAAGAGACCATGTAGTAATTAGTTAATTAAGTTAGATATATTAATAATTGCTTTTTTATCATTGCCACTTATAGAAATTGTATCAAACTATTTTAGTCAAACATATATTTATCGGTAGAAAGACAGAATCATGTCTATACATCTGACTTATTCTAGGCTATTTGAACCTTTTATATCACTCCGTTTCTTCATATTAACTATGTCCACTTAATCATTACTTTCATGACTTAATAAAGTGAACTATTTATACTTTTTTATCTAAAAGATAATTTATATCCTGTGTGAGTAAGTTAAATTCTCTTTTAGATTTGTTCATTTTATATGCTCTTATTAAATATAATCACCACTGATATCCTAGTCTATACGATTTGCAGTTTTTGGACGCATATTTCAGGAGACAACTTATTAGCTTTTCTGGGAACGCGCCGTTAGATCTATGTAGACCTGTCGCTATTCTAAGGAAAGAAGATAGTTGCTTAAAAAGCCTATCTGCGGTAATCAATTAATCCGGCACTTCAGTTATCTATGGTACCGAGACGTTTTGCCACCGAAAAAAATCAGTATGAGAGACTATGTATTCTAAGAGATTAATCAAATTAATAATTTTAGTATTTTTTTAAAAAAATACTAATATATAATCTCTACCTAGGATTCCAGCAAATTTAATTCCAAACTCCTGATTCCTTTAATGTTTTATAAATTTACATCAATTTTAGAGCAGTCTATTAACTTCCAAGATTAATATCCTTTTTTTTAGAGTTCGTTAAATTGATCAACCTTAAGCCCATGCGGATTTGAGGGAGTACGAGTTCGTTCGTAGCTTATCCAGCACATACAACCGGTAGGAATAATGATAGTATCAATTTAGCTTACTCACTGCATATCTTAAGGAATTGAAGGATGTAGATTCAGCCAAATTTTTTTGAAGTCAATAATGGTTCACGCTTTATCTCCTTCGCTCAAGCGGGATCTTAGGACCGTCTAAGAGTTGGGATTGTATTATAGTCCCTTTATAAAAAAATATATAAATGAAACCTGAAAAAAATTTTACCTCTTTGATTTAATAGAACTAATCTCTCCTAAATTGAATGTAATTTAAGAAAATAAGATAAACATCTCTGAGAGATCTGGGACCGCGGTTAGACTTTCATTTGTAGGATTAACTTTTGTAGCACTAAAGATAAACGTTGTATTTTGTTTTAAATAAAGAGAACAAAGTAATAGTTGTGATTTTTACCTTGATAAGAGAATACTCGTGATCTGCCGGTGTCCTTTAGGAGCATGACACGAATAACCCATAGATCATGGCGCATCGGTCTAAGATATGTAATATACGTAAGTTACCATAAATTACTACGTCATTTCTTTCTCTCGATACGCTTCGCGATCACGATTCACACTATTTTATGGAATTCGATTGATGCCTATCATAGCGGAAAAAAAGCAAAGCAAATCGAAGGAATATTCCTTACCTATCTGTACCATTTCTAATTCAGAAAAGCCACAAAAACATTATCATGGCGACTATTAAGATATGTATGGAATCAACAGCAATTCCAACTTGCAATTGGAGCAAGAATACTTTGAAATAAAAAAGATGATTAAAAATCTTTTATTGGTATAAATAAAAGACAAGTTTAGATAAAAAAGTTAACTGTCTTATAAACAATAGAAATGTGGTCATCATCTAGTGTTCATTACAATTTTTCTTCCTTGACCCAATTAGAGGAGACGTTCGCTCATTGATCGTGTACTTACTCATGGTAAAACTTTGAATACCCTTCCTCCTTTCTCATCAATTAATATGCAATATGAAACTGCACTCATAATAAGTTTAAATTCTTTTTAGCAATTTCGGATTTTCTTTTAGGACTTTGAGCATTCTAAGGTCAGAGAAAACCGCTCATAATAAAGAGCTTTTCTTCTTTTTCATATTTAGAGGATCTATTCTTCTCCTACTTTAAGATTGGAACTTACTGTCCATCTTCTGCTTTAACAAAAGAATATTTAAATAATTCTGTAAAATAGACGATCATGATTAAGGTCCTACATAGGATAAAAACCATATTATTTAAGAACTGTTAAAGTGAGATGAATGTTAGGTCGAATGAAGTTCAATCTAATAGAGAATCACCCCTCAGATATAAATTATAAATAGCAACTATATATGCCTACGAATCAAGTAATAAAATATTAGTACTTTCTTTTTAGTTACAAACATTAATTTATTTTCTAGAAGTAATGGTATCTTTATTCTAAAAAAAAAATTCTATAACACTATCATAACGTGAATATGGCTACAACCTGATGGCCGCAGATACTTAAGCCACTTCCACTTACGTCATTATCCGTGCGCTCTTTGCATAGAAGTGCCATTTTAATTTTATAACTTCTATCTTATATCTTTTCGTGCTCCTTTCCTGTACCACCTCTGCGAGTACCGTATCTCCAGCTGCTCAATGCCATTTAGCCATTAGTAGCCTTCACCTTTAGTGTATCTTAGCCAGTACGCCCATCCAAGATACCATCTAGCCACATGCCTCATCTTCGCACGCCTTCCCCGATTAACTTTTAAAGTTTACCACTAGCCCATTCTATACGAAACTCTAGTAATGAGGCCACCCATATCAAGAAAGCAAATTATCTGGAACAAAATTTCTTGAAGTGATACCTGTTCTCAATCATTAGTACATATAAAATTTCCAAACAGACCCAATCTCATATAATAGAAGAAAACCACTTTGTGTGTTAAAATTATTTCTCTAAATATAAAATATTTTTTTTTTAACTTAAAATGATGCAAAGTGTTCATCATATACATTATTGTTAACTTATATTTAGAGCTTTCTACTATTTTCCTACATCTTTCGATTATTCCCCAGATTCTACATAAACTATCTATCAATCCTTGAGACTATTCACAAAAGAGAACCGTTTTTCTCTAAGAAATATTTTCCAATTAGGAAAACAAATCCAAATTAAAAAGCTATAAACTAGTTTTTTCTAATTAGAAGGAGAGATGTATCACGAAACTTACGAAAGGTAAGACCCATCGTAAGGTCCATACCAGCTATACCTCAAATGCATTGTCCAGTGCTTTTACGATGGGATTCCCAAAAAACATAGAAAATGGTGGATCTTCTTATGGTGCATTCAGCTGCCCGATATTGACCTGACAAAAATCTTTAATATTCTTCACTTTTAGAGAAGCCCTAGGTTAGGATCCAAAAGATGGAAGTATGAGGAAGCACTCCGTAGACATCCACAAGAAGGTGGACGATATCCAGAACTCGATCAAACTTATAACATGGTCACACTTCTTTCTATCTGCACAGTCACAAGATGTTTGTATATTATTGAGTCCTATCATACTATTGATGATTGTCCAGCCCCATTCATTTCTGACTTATATAGGACAAGCCACCAAGCCCAAAGCTATATTCTTAGACAGGAAACAACCCATACTCAACATTATAATCTAGTGGAGAAATACCCAACTTCTGAAACCATAATTGTGGTCAACCAAACTCCTATAGACTATTCAGGGATGATTCAAGATACATCATACCCTCAGTATAGGATGCCCCAACCTTCTCCTAGAACTAAGTTTAATTTAGAAGAAGATCTACAAGGTTTACAAGGATAGAAATCCATCCTAGATTCTCATTCACACGCAATCGATAGCAAAGCTAGAGACCCAAAAAGGTCAATGCTTATCTCAATAAGAGGAGAAGAAAACTCCCAGTCAACCTAGATAATCTAGAGGTCATATAGGGTAAATTTTAAATGCCCATTTGCTGAATAGCTAATTATATCACTCAGTAATGGTAAGGCATAAACAACCTATGAATTGAAAAGCAAAACTAATAAAACTTTCCATTGTGTGCTGAGAGATATTCAGATAGCCATTGAACCTATGACGGAATGCGACTTGTATAACCTTTGTAGGGCAACATAAATGGTTGGAATAAACTCCCTTATTTATATTGTATAGAGGTTCATCTTAAATATTACCCAATAGAAATACTCATTATTTCTATTGCAAAAGTGCATATAATTAGAATTCCTCCTATTGTCCGAAAATTTTAACAAGAAAAAAAATATCAGAAAATAGTAAAAAATTAGGTTCAATCAAATGAAAGCCTAAATTAAAACATATGATTACAAATCAAATCTCACTATCTCTTTTACTGGAAATGAGTCACATATAAATATATTAATAAATTTTTATATATATTTAGCAATATATTTGATCACATCTCCAACTTAAGGTCCACAGGTGCTGTCTATGCTAAGACTTCTCTGCAATTGAGATTATTTAATGACAATAGATATAACATTAGCCAAAATATGTAAAAAAAATCTAGAACACAATATGATGCCCATCTAAATGAAAAATAGTGACAAAGCATTTATCTTACTGAGTTATAGGCCAGCTTTGTTCTCACCAACTGCTATCCCTTCTAACTCCTTAAAAAGATCTGACAGGTGCCCCTATCATCTCTTGTATTGGGGAACCTACTCAAATTGGATAAAATCAGCGACTCTTTCTGTATGAATGCATACTAGGAGGTCCAGTGATAAATGTGAAAGATCTATTATCTAATATTGTGTCATTAGAATTTTATATAATTTGCATCCCAGGTTTTGTAAAGTGGTATGTTTGTGGTGAATTCGCCATTAGAAAATATTTAAAGCAAATTATCTTTCTGTGTAATCTACAGTATGTCCTCCAGTAACTTATTTTGACTTTTTCACCATCTTTTAAACTCGGACAATCCCAATAAGCTTTTGGATATATGAAAGACCCCACGAAGAGGATAGTTTTTTTATGTACTTATCCACTTAGGCCGATTAACAAGAAATATTTTAATTTATCCTTTTCACCTCTATATATTTGAGGATTTAGAGATGGATCGCCATTTTCTGGTGATCCAAGATAGATTACCATATTAATTATTTTTTTATTTATGCTTACGTATCTCTTTTTTTCCATTATATACTTTTAGCAAGTTCCATATGACAATTGCTATTCTTACAAATTTTTCATTATCTAGTAATTTGTGAAACCACTAAAGTGACTTTCTGTAGCGCAAAGAGAGATTGGACCTTGATTATCTCAGTAATTAAACATAAAATTTTATTCTAAAATTATTAAATTTATATTTTTATGAATGATTATTGATTGATACTTCTATCCCAATGGCCTTTCTTTCGATGAATTCGCTAGAAACCCCTACCTACATCTTAGTTTTCGTCCATAGGTATAGGGATTACGAGATAGGAGACTAATATAGCATGGGATGAAACAACGCCAAACAAGAGAAGGCCTTGAATTATTTTCCTTCAGCATAAAAAAACCACTAATGAGTTGATTTATTTTCTACGTTGGAGAGGAGAATACAACTATTTCTTGAAGGATAGAAAATGATATTTTTGGATCTATAGACATCGGGTTCGATATCATTGTTCCGCACAACCACAGAATCTGAATCACCATCTCAATTCTAAAAAGGCCCAAGGTAAATTTTCTCAGCTTACCACCTTCTTCCGAATTGAGGTTGAGATCAATTAAAGGGAGCTTTTATATTAGACAATGAAGTCTCCTGCACCTTCCAATTTAACCGATTCCTATCTCATTTCTCTTAAGGAATATTGTGCTACCTCGGATTTGGTTCAACTACACGACTATTTATCGCTAAAGTCATTCATTGTCCAGACAATTTTTTTCACTATCTCTCAATAAAGATTAATCTTCTACAATTTATCTCTAAAAAATTATCTTTTAAGTAAGCTGGAAATACACTCAATTGATTTAGGATACGATGCCTCTGCTATATAACTTCTCACAAAGGCAATTCCGAACAATAAGAATTTTCAAAAAAAGTAAACAAATATACTAAATTAATTTCTGACCCCAGATACTCGCTACGACTTCAAATATTAATTTTAGTTTCCTTTGCGCTTCCCAACAACTTTAAATCAATACATTGTTCGCCAATGGATAGGATTGGAGATAAGAATAAAACATATTAAGAGGACACAAAGAAATAAAAAAGAATGAGGAAATGATGTTTGCATTTAATAAAACCAAGGGTTCTGTGAGAGTGGGACATTTTTGTCTGAAAACCACTCTTTTTTCGGTGACACATTGAATCAATTTGGAAAAGAATAGAATAATTATTGAGCACGTTATTCACAATATGGGTTTATATATGTAATTTTTGTAAATATTTTGAGTAGTAGGAATAGACAACTGAGAATTCTTTTTTGATTCCATATCACTAGTATTTTGATACACGTGAATATTAGGTTAAGGAAGGTTCGTCCTGGCTGAAGGACGTTTTAAAACTTACCGAGTTCTTGGAGGCCAATTAATAGATTATTTTTTTATAGACTACAGCTGTGGAATCTTAAAATTAAAAAATTAGAAAACAAGAAAAAAAAAAACAAAACTACTATTCTAAATTAATTGGATATGAGCTATAAAAAAATAAAATTATTAGATTGCCTTCCAATAAGCGCTAAGTTTAACGTCTTCAGCCAGACCAACCTTCTTACCTATTCAGGATCAAATACTAGATTGAAAAATTCTCGTTGTCTTTCACCTCCAAATTTCAAAATATAACTTATAACCCCATTATTGATAACTTTCATTATTTCTTTATTATCAATTTCAAAAAGATGGTTTTCAATGCCTCTCACAACCCTTGGTTTATTAAAAAAAAATTTCATTTGTTCTTCTAACATGCTTCTAAATTGGGTTTCCAAATTTGGAGTTGGATCTAATGTACTGATTGCTGAGAGCATGTCATATGGTCCTATAAATATATACTCAACTATGATTGTGGATGACTTCAATTCTAGGACCAATGGTGATTCTAAAGAGGAAGGTATTGGAGCAGGTATTGTCAATAAAAGCTCATATTTCTCAACCCATGGAGGAGTGGTGCTAAAATTAGCTGGCTTTAATAATGTGTTCACATTTGCAATATACCCATCTAGATCAAAATCATCCACTCGAAAAGGATTCCAACGTATATGCACTAGGTCTTGAGAAATACTTTTAGTAGTTTCCTCTATTGTCCCTTCTACCATATCTACTACGAAACAAGTAGTGGTTTGCGATCCATGGGAAGCTTGAAATACATTTAACATCAATTTTTTATTCTAAAATATGACATCCATGACTCCTGTCCTATAATTAATACATGTATTGACTGTAGTTAGGAAGGATCGTCCTAAAATTATGGTAATCTATCTTGGATCACCAGAATGCTCCATCTCTAAAACCAAAAAATCAACTGAAAAGTAAAATTCCTCGACCTTGACTAAAACATCCTCGATTATCCCACGTGGTGTCTTAATGGATCTATTGGCTAACTGTAAGATTACCGAAGTGGGTTTTAAGTCACCAATTCAAAGAGATCATATACTAAATTAGATAGAAAATTCATACTGGCCCCTAGATCTAACAAAGCTTTCTCAATTTGTAGGTTCCCTATGATACAAGAGATGATAGGGGCACCTAGATCCTTAAGTTTAGAAGGGATAGCATGTTGGAAGACTAAACTGGCCTATTCAGTAAGATGGACTTTTTTTGGGATTTGTGTTCTAGATTTTCATTTTTATATGCATAAATCTTTCAAGAGCTTAGCATAGGCTGGGACCTATTTTATTGCATCAAGAAAGAGGAGATTGATTTGAACTTGTTTAAATAGCTCTAACAATTCATTTAATTTATTCTTCTTGTTAAATGGCATAGGGGATTCTAATGCACTTGAGAATGGAGCTTTGGGTAATTTAGGTGATGCTACAAATATTGGTTCATCCTTTGCCCTAAGGTCCTCCATTTTGGTTGGTTCAAACTCGATCAATTTTTTATTAGTTTTGGCCTTTTCAATTTCATCAGGTTGTTTTATGACCTTACCATTCCTGAGGGTGATAATAGATTTAGCTTATTCAGCAAAAAATTCATGGGCATTAAAATTCTCAACCCTATGTTGACCTCTAGGATTAATCTTAGGTTGACTGGGCAGTTTTTCTTCCTCCCTCTTATTGAAAGCAATAGCTAATTGACCTTTTTGGGTCTCTAGCTTTGCTATCGATTGCGTGTGAGAATGAAGAATCTAGGAGTGGATTTCTATCCTTGCTAAACCTTGTAGAATCTTCTTCTCAAAATTAGAACTATAGTTGCTAGGAGAAGGTTGAGGGGCATCCTAATACTGAGGGTATGATGTATTCTTGAATTACATCCCCTGATAATTAGGTCTATAGGGAGTTTGGTTGACCACAAGTTATGGTTTTCAAGAGAAGTTTGGGTGATTCCTCCAGCCTAGATTATACATGTTGGAGTATGGGTTGTTTCCTGGTCTAAGAATAGTATGCGTTTGGGCTTGGTGGGCTTGCTCCTATATAAGCTCAGAAAACTGATGGGCTGCTGGACAATCATCAATAGTATGAGTAGGACTCAAGTAGATTATACAAACATCTTGTGACTGTGCAGATAGGAAGAAGTGTGACCAACTTATAGTAGTTGATCGAGCTTCTGGGATAGTGCGTCCACCTTGCTGTGGATGTCTACGGAGTGGCTTACCTCATACATTCCATCTCTTTTGGATCCTAACCTAGGAGCTTCTCTAAATGTGATAGACATATAATGTAAAGAATTTTTGCTCAGGGTCTTAAATATCAGTCAAGCCTCTTGCTCGCTTTTAAGCATGAATGTCCCACCATAAGAAGAATCAACCATTTATCTATGTTTTTCTGATAATCCATCGTAAAAGCACTGGACCAATTGCCATTTGAGTATAGCGTGGTATGGACACTTACGGATGAGGTCTTTGAGCCTTTCGTAAGTTTCGTGGAACATCTCTCCTTCTAATTAGAAAAAAACTAGTTATAGCTTTTCTAATTTGATTTGTTTTCCTAATTGAAAAATATTTCTTAAGAAACTTTTTTTGTAATTAGTCCAAGGTTGAAATAGTTATGGAATCTAATGAATGTAACTAGTACTTAGCCTTGCCTTTAAGTAAAAAGAGAAATAATTTCAACCTAAGGGTTTCATTATAGAGATTTTGAATTTTGACTGTAGAACATATCTCAAGAAATTTGTCCAGATTTTTGTATGGGTCCTCATTACTAAGTTCATAGAAAGATGGTAACATTTGAATGATGCTGGACTTAATCTCGTATTAAGTTGCTACTATAGGAGATACTTGGATACAGGAGGAATAGGTATATGATGATAATTGGCGTGGAGGGTTAGTCTCATCAGGTGTAGCCATATTTCTAGCTCGAATAGTCCTAAGAGTCTTTTCTAGTTCTTCGTCTAGTGGTTTAAAGTGGGGTTTTAGTGATCATCGACCTAACATGCAACTAAAAGGTCTTTGTAGGACTATCATGTTCTATTAAAGATTTTTTTTTTTTAAGAGAAGAGGAGAAGAAGGGAAGAAAAAGTTCTAAAGAAGAGAAGCTTAGGTGTCCTGAAGCTAAGAAAAGAAAGAAAAGAATTTAATTAGAGTTTGATATTAATTGTAATCAAGTTAGCACATAATGGACTCTCTATCCTAAGATTATCCTAGACAGTTTCTAACTGTTCCAAGTTAGCCTTCAAGTCTTTCAAGTCGGAGCTTGACCAACCAACTAGCCAGGTAAGTGTAAGGTCGATGGAAGTCCCCTCGTTGCTTTCCTTAGACATCAATTAAATCGGTCGGATCAGCAAATGGAATCAATTACAAACTACCTTCTTTCAGGCCCAGTCGTCCTATAAATTACTTGCCTAGACATCAGCTTGCTGACCAAGTCTAACCCGGTCCAACTCTCAGGGTTACTTATTCTATTGAGCTCGAAATTCTTAGGAATCAATGTCTAATTAATTTTAGATTAAAATCTAGGTTATGCCGATGCAAGGAAGTGATTTATGATAAAATTTGATGTGTAGTCATTGATAGCACTAAAATTAACTCTACTCACTACGTAGGTAGGGTGAGTCGAGATCGTCTCCTCAAAAATCTTGGGCTAAGTTGAGATTACGAAATAAAAAAAAAATTTATTTTGATTTAAATAAACTATCCTAAAATTGATGTAATTAAAAAATAAAGATCTCAGGAGTTTTGAATTAATTTTGTACTAATAGAGTTATATTTTATTTTTTTTAAAAAAATAATTATGATTAATCTTAGAAAAAATACATGCCTTTTCGTGGCACGTCTCGTACCCATAGATCACGGCGCATATCCGAAAAGAACTAGGTAAACAACTCTTCTTTTCTTAGCATGCTCCGTACCTATAGATCACGGCGCGTCTCCAGAAAGCAAAAGTTGTTCCTAATATTAATCTAACAGGAAAGCATAAATAAAAGCATATAAAAGATCAAATAAAGAACTCATGATAATTTTTAATAAAAAAGTATAATCTTTATTATAAATAAAAGAAATATAAGAAAGTTTAGAATAATAGAACCTGCTCTATATCGCTACAAAATTTTTTCTTCCTTCCAAGACTGCTAGCCTAGCTGCTCATGGAGTAATCCATTTCTCTCTCTTTATACAAGGTTCTAGAAGAATTCTTGGAATGATTCTCAAGTGCGAGTATAAAAGCCTTATTATAGGCATCAAGAAGAAAAAATTTTACATGATTTTCAGATGTGAAATTAAAGAAAATAATAAGAACTAAAAGATGAACAAATAAAATTAAAGAATTAAATAAAATAAAATATAATAATTACTATTTAATATAAATTTTTTTTTTAAAAAAATTTTAAATATTATTTTTTTCTTAAAATCCAATAATCTATCTGCTATGTGCCACATCCTGCATTCTTATTTTTTCGTACGTTCGTATGAAGTTTTTTTTTTTTTTTATAATTTTATCTTCTCGTACGCTCTCGAGTCAAGCTGCATCCCATTTCTCCGTAGCCCCCACGTGTGTGCCATCGCCAAAGCTCCAAGCTCCCTCACGCTTCCGTTCTCCAGATCAGCCAACACCCCAAAGCAATTAATTCACCATTAATTGCCAAAGAAAAAAAAAATTCTTAAATAAAATATATTTTTTTTATGTTAATACCATATATATCCTTTACTTCTTTTTTATATTTGACTACTTCCCATATTTCTAATGCTTTAACATTCATACGGCCATTCCGTATAGAAATTCAACAGTTTGAACATGCATGTGATGGACTTATCAATTGCAAATATTTTGATCTTTTGATTGGTTTGTAAATAATTTTTATGAGTGATAATTCTTAAAAATAAATATAAAAAATATCAAATAATAAATAATAAAAATTAAATGGCACCAATTTTAATATTTTTTATGTTATGTTTAATATATTCATTACATCTCCCAACTTAAATTTTACTCGTCTTTGAGTAAAATAGATACATTAGCATTATGTATCGACTCGATCTTAAATGAAAAGTTAGGTTAGGCATTTCTAAAGGCAGATGATACTCGACTAAACCATTAAAGAATTACTTCATTGGATTATCAATTTGATCCAGTTAGTGGTTGAGAATTAGCCCTAAAATAAGGGATTTTCTTTCACTAACTTTCCACTTTACTCTTTAAGTCCTCTAACTTAATATGAAAAGAATTTATTATCTTCTTGCAATTTAGTCTCCTTATTATTCACTATTTTTTTATCATTATTTTTTATTAATTTCTTGTATTTTCATATTTTGACGTGAACCATAATGCTTCCTTAGGTGAAAGGGCCTAGTTACTCGATAAAAGAAAATGCTAAAGACTCCTTTTTTTTTATTTTTCCTATCTTTTGATGCAAACTATAATGCTTACTCAGGTGAAGAAGCCCGATTATTTAGTAGAAAATCGATATTTTTTTTAAGAGAATATTTTAGAAAAATTTTTGCATACCTCGATCTTTCCACCCAACTCCCATCAAGTAGATTCTTTATTGAGATCTGTAAGAAGAGGGTTCTGGAATCACTCTTAAAAATTGGTTTGGTCTAAATCCTATCATTCATTAGATTTTCTTAATAATTTATCCCTCAGTACTTCTAATATTATTTAGACCATTAATCACTCATTGATTAGGATGCCTGATTAACTTTAAATTGAAATAAAATTCGAATACACAAAACTAATTATTTCTGGCCATACTCGAGGACTTGATTAAATTAGTTTTCTTCCCTCTCCAACTTAATCTACATTGTCCACAATGGAGTAGAAAAATAAAATAAAATAAGCAAAGAAAATAAAAAGAGAGAGTGCACCTGGGGTGAATTTGCTTCGGGAGTTGAAGATAGCTTTATTGATTAGCAGGTTTTTGTTCAAAGTTCCTACAGCTGTAGTAAAATAAAAAATAAAGTTATTGGGTTGCCTCCTAATAAGTGCTAAGTTTAACATCTTCAGTCAAACCAACCTTCTTACCTATCCAAGATCAAATACTATATTAAAAAATTTTCATTGTCTTTCACCTCTAAATTTCAAAAAATAACTTGTAACCCCATTATTGATAACTTTCATTATTTTTTTATTATCAATTTCAAAAAGATAGTTTTTAATCCCTCTCACAACACTTGGTTTATTAAGGATTTTTTTCATTTGTTCTTTTAACATGCTACTAAATTAGTTTTCAAATTTGGAGTTGGATCTGATGTACTGATTGCTGGAAGCATGTCATATGGTCCTATACATATATACTTAAGTGTGATCGAGGATGACTTTAGTTCTAGGATCGATTATGATTCTAAAGAGGAAGGTATTGGAGCAGGTATTGTCAGTAAAAGCTTATATTTCTCAGCCCATGGAAGAGTGGTGCTAAAATTAGTTGACTCTAATAATATGTTCATATTTGATGCGTAGTCGTTGATAGCACCAAAATTAACTCTACTCACTATGTAGGTAGCATGAATCGAGATCGTATCCTTAGGGATCTTGGACTAAGTTGAGATTGCAAAATAAAAGAGAAAAGATTTATTTGAATTTAAATAAACTATCCAAAAATTGATGTAATTAGAAATTAAAGATCTCAAAAATTTTGAATTAATTTTGCACTAATAGAATTGTATTTTTTTTTCAAAAAAATAGTTGTGATTAATCTTAGAAAAAAAATCAATCTTTCCTTGGTACGCCCCATACCTGTAGATCAAGATGCATCTCCAAAAAGTACTAGGTAAACAACTCTTCTTTCCTCGACATAATCCGTACCTATAGTGTTGAGAATTATGTCCTAAAATCAATCGTCAGTCTGTTGACGATTGAAATATTATAATTAATTTATTAAATAATAAAAAATATTTTGGCATCTTTTTTCATCATAAGTTTACATGTTCTAATGAACTCCATTATTGTGATAAAGTTATTAGGACTATTTAGTTACGATCAAGAGAGAATTTATCGATTAGTTCTTGAATTTGTTCATGAATAAATGATAGGCTGTTAATTTGGGAAACAACGTCTATTGGGCATAGATCGCTATAAACCATATAGGTTGATTGTCCTCTTAACCAAGATATGTGGAGACACTAGTATGGCATACAGGTGAGATGTATGGATACATTATCATTGAACGTGACCAACTCCAAAGCATTCTACTATCGATAATATCTCTGATGTGATATAGGTATAAGTATCCCTTAGACTTGAGATCACATCAGTGATTTGCAAGCAACTCATTATGCTTTGGTACCAGACTAACTGAATTTTTAATTCAGTAATGGAAGACTTTTAGGCACAGTCAAGTACTTACAAAGTCGGAGTGTGATCAAGATGGAATTGATCACTCCAAGAGTTGGAGAAGAATGTATCACTATATTACAATATAGCAAAACCTAGGATAATCCATTAGATGGATTTGGTATTTTAAAATATAATGTAGACAACCTAATCAGAGTTAACAGTTGAACTCTGATGTGTCCTACAAGCATTATGGTCAAAGAGATGAATTATATGGAAACTATATCTGCATGGGTTCTAAAGATGGTGTTCTACACCTTTGATCTATCCGATCGTCGGATATCATTATTAGATGGTTACTTTGATTGGTATAGAAATTTATTTCTATACTACCAGCTTAGATTTGGACCTATGAGGTCACACACATTAGAGCTTATAATCTGATTGGATGGTTGATCAATGATTAAGAATCGTTCTAGGATTAAATAATCAATACGATTGGTATTTAATCCAGTGCAAGTATTGCAGAAGGATCAATTAGCAATTGAGTTGCTAATTGGCTTAATTTGATTAAGCCAATAGGCTAAGATTACGTCTAGTTAAATATGATTTAATTAGATTTGGTTTGAGCTTGATTGGATCAAGTCTAATTGATTTATTAGATAAGCCAAGTGCAAGAAAGAACTAGTCCTAGTCTAACTAGGACTCGGATTAATCTAATTTTTTAATTTGATTAAAAAATAAATTAAAATTAAATTTGATTTAATCTAATTTAATTAAGTTCTTAAATGAGTTAGAGCTTTATTTAATTAGGTTGGTTTAATCTGAAGGAACCAGATCTAAGATTTTATAGGTAGATCTTGAAACTTTTTCAAGATCTTATAGTAGAAGACTTAAATAAATCTAAAATTTATTTAAATAATCATTTAACATCTAGATCTCAGATCTATTATATAATTAAAGTATGATATTAAATCAAAAATTAAAATTAAATAAGAAAAAAAATTGATAAAATCAACTTAGATCTACACTACATCAAATGCAGGTATGAAGTTTATAGATTAGATCTATTACCTGAGCAAGTTTAGATATTCTAACTTACTGATCCGAACTTGAGGATGAAGTCACGAGCCGCACATACATTCAGACTCTAGGAGTCGTCCACACGAGCCTATGATTCAGCATAGCATACTAGTACTATGCTGATTCTTCTTCGACGGTCGATCCGACGCTCCCTTCTTTGAAATTTAGACTCTCCAAAATATGAGAAGGAATATGAGAGTTTTCTTATCTGAGATGCTCTTAAAAAAAATTCAAAAGAAAGAAGGAGAGATTGAAAATGAAACAGCCCTAGAAGAAGACCCTTTTCTTCTTCTTTTTTCTCTCATCTAGACACCTAGTTTGGTGCCCATGGAACCCCCACGCCCAAGGACCCTCTTTCTTTGATTTTTGCACACCCAAAATCTCTCCCAAAGCTCTATATTTTATAAAAAAATTAGAATAAAATTTATCTAATAAATAAGAAAAAAGAAGAGTCCAAGTTAGGTCAAATTTTTAGACTAGGAATATCCAAACATGGAAAGTTATTGGGGTGCCCAACTCTTGGGTGCCTCCGCCATATTTTTTGGCATAGACCAGCAAGGGAGGGCACACAAAAAAGATGATTATTTTCATGAAAAAAGAGGAGAATTAATTAAAAAAGGGGGTGGCACTCAAGGAAAGATGTTTTGATCAACAAGGATTCTATCTCATTGAATCTTTAGCAAAATCGATTCCTCCTTTGACTTGGTCTTCCACCTAACTTCCAAATATGACTTGGAGGTAAAGAGGAGGTATGAAAATTAGGAAGAAAAAGATTTTTTATAAAAAAATATCTAAAAAATAGGTATGGAGGGTGTTAGGAAAGGTAGCACAAGGAGATAGGGTGTCCCAGTCACACTAGGACTCCTATTTTGACTTGATCAAACAAGAACTTTTAACCAAATAAAATTAAGATTAAACCAACCCAAATAAATAAGGCCATAATCCATTTAAGAACTTAATTAAATCAAATTAAATTATATTTAATTTTAATTTAATTTTTAATTAAATTAAAAAATTGGGTTAATTCGAGTCCTAGTTAGACTAGGACTAGTTCTTCCTTGCACTTGGCTTATCCAATAAATCAATTGGTTTTGATCCAATCAAGTCCAAAATAAATCTAATCAAATCATATTTAATTAGACTTAATCTTAGCCTATTGGCTTAATCAAATTAAGTTAATTAGCAATCCAATTGCTAATCAATTCTCCTGCAACACTTGCACTAGATTAAATACCAATCATATTAATTGTTTAACCCTAGAATGATTCTTAATCATTGATCAACCATCCGATCAGATCATAAGCTCTAATGTGTGTGACCTCATAGATTTGATCCTAAGTCGATAGTATAGAAATAAATTTTTATACCAATCGAAGTGACCATCTAGCAATGATATCCGATAGTTGGATAGGTCGAAGGTATAGAACACCATCCTTAGAACCCATAAGGATAAAGTTTCCATATAATTCATTCCCTTGACCACAATGCTTGTAGAATACATCAAAGTTCAACTATCAACTCTGATCAGGTTGTCCACATTGTATTTTAAAATATCAAATCCATCTGATGGATTACTCTGGCCAAGGTTTTGCTATATTGAAATACAATGATACATTCTTCTCCAACTCTTAGAGTAGTCAATTCCATCTTGATCATACTTCGACTTCGTAAGTATTTGACTATGCCCAGAAGCTTTTCATTACTGAATTAGAAATTTAGTTAGTCCGGTACCAAAGCATAGTGAGTTACTTGCAAGTCACTGAGGTGATCTCAGGTCTAAGGAATACTTATACCTATATCCCATCAAAAACATTATCGACAGCAGAATGCTTTGGAGTTTGTTACGTTCAATGATGATGTACCCATACATCTCACCTGTATGCCATACCAGTGTCTCCACACACCTTAGTTAAGAGGACAACCAACCTATACGGCATATAGCGACCTATGCTCGATAGATGTAATCGTCCTAATTAATAGCCTATCATTTGGTCGTGAACAAATTTAAGGACTAATCGATAAATCCTCTCTTTATCAAAACTAAATAGTTCTAAGGACTTCATCATAATAATAGAGTTCATTAGAAGATGTAAACTTGTGATGAAAAAAGATGCCAAAATATTTTTTATTAATTAATAAATTAATTATAATATCTCAACCATCAATAGGTTGATGATTGGCTTTGGGACATAATTTCCAACAACTCCAACTTATCCTAAAGCCACTCGACACAGTATCTAATACCCATCTTCGACTTATGGTTATCGAACTCCTTGATTATCAGGGCTTTAGTAAAGGGGTCGGCTAAGTTCTTCTTTCCATCGATCTTCTGAAGGTCGACGTCACTACGATCTATGATCTCACAAACCAAATGGAAGCGACGTAGAATGTGCTTTGTTTACTGGTGTGCCTTTGATTCCTTTGCTTGAGCTATGGTGCTAGTGCTGTCGCAGTAGAGCAGGATCGGACTATCAATGGAGGATGCTACTTCAAGCTCGATGATGAACTTTCTCAGTCACACAGCTTTTTTTACTGCATTTGATGCTGCTATATACTCTGCTTCGCAATTAGAGTCAGCCACTGTATGCTGCTTGAAACTTTTCCAGCAGATGGCTCCACTATTTAGAGTAAAGATATATCCTGACACACTTTTATTGCCATAATGATCAGATTGAAAGCTTGAGTCTATAAACCCTACAAGCTTCAGATCTGACTCACCATAAATCAACCATTGGTCCTTAGTATTTCTTAAATACTTAAGGATGATTTTAACCACCTTCCAATGATTTTCTTCAGGGTCAGACTGGTATCTACTCACTACTCCTAGTGAATATGCCATGTCTGATCTCGTATATGTCATTGCATATATAATAGACCCCACTGTTGAAGCATATAAAATTCTACTTATACGCTCTCTCTTCAGAAGTTATCGGACAATCCTTCTTAGAAAGAGAAATTCCTTGGTCTATCGAAAGATAGCTCTTTTTGGAATTCTCCATGTTGAACCTCTTCAGCAAAGTTTCTATGTACACGGATTGGGATATACCAAGCATCTTTTTAGATGTATCCCTATAGATCTTTATCCCTAGGATGTAGGATGCTTCACCCAAGTTCTTCATGGAGAACTGTGATGACAATCAGACTTTTATTCCTTGTAGTGCTGGGATGTCATTTTTTATTAAGAGAATATCGTCCACATACAAAAATATGAAATACCACTGTTAGACCATTTGCCCATTTGTAAATGCAGGATTCTTCTCCATGCTTAATGAAGCCATACGTTTTGATCATTTTATCAAAACACATGTTCCAACTCTAAGATGCCTGCTTCAATCCATAAATAGATCTCTAAAGTTTGTACACCTTGGACTCATCTGTGAATGTGAACCCTTCAGATTATATCATATACACCTTTTCGGTTAGCTCTCCATTTAGGAAAGCTATCTTCACATCCATCTACCAGATCTATAGTTTAGATGGGCAGCAATGGCAAGCATGATCCGAATAAACTTGAGCATTGCCATAGAAAAGAACGTCTCATCATAGTCAATACCATAACATTGACGATACTCTTTGGCAACCAGACGAGCTTTATAGGTCTCCACCTTTTCGTCTGCGCCCCTCTTTCTTTTGAAGATCCATTTACACCCAATGGGTTTAACCCCTTTAGGTGGGTCAACTAATATCCATACATCATTGACCTTCATGGAATCTAATTCGAATCTCATAGCTTCTAGCCATTTCTCAGAGTCGAATCACTACATCCCATCCATATAAGTGATCGGATCCTCATCATTCTTATTGAGTTCGATGGGATCACCATCATAGACCAAGAATCCATAGTATCTATCCGGATGGTAGGGTACTTTGTCGAATCATTTTAATGGTGCGGGTTCACTAGGCTTCGAATCTAATCTGATAAAATCTAACTTAGGTTCAATATTCTGT
>QRFJ01000590.1:153240-233952 GCA_006176705.1 Cocos nucifera
ATGATGAACTTTCTCAGTCACACAGCTTTTTTTACTGCATTTGATGCTGCTATATACTCTGCTTCGCAATTAGAGTCAGCCACTGTATGCTGCTTGAAACTTTTCCAGCAGATGGCTCCACTATTTAGAGTAAAGATATATCCTGACACACTTTTATTGCCATAATGATCAGATTGAAAGCTTGAGTCTATAAACCCTACAAGCTTCAGATCTGACTCACCATAAATCAACCATTGGTCCTTAGTATTTCTTAAATACTTAAGGATGATTTTAACCACCTTCCAATGATTTTCTTCAGGGTCAGACTGGTATCTACTCACTACTCCTAGTGAATATGCCATGTCTGATCTCGTATATGTCATTGCATATATAATAGACCCCACTGTTGAAGCATATAAAATTCTACTTATACGCTCTCTCTTCAGAAGTTATCGGACAATCCTTCTTAGAAAGAGAAATTCCTTGGTCTATCGAAAGATAGCTCTTTTTGGAATTCTCCATGTTGAACCTCTTCAGCAAAGTTTCTATGTACACGGATTGGGATATACCAAGCATCTTTTTAGATGTATCCCTATAGATCTTTATCCCTAGGATGTAGGATGCTTCACCCAAGTTCTTCATGGAGAACTGTGATGACAATCAGACTTTTATTCCTTGTAGTGCTGGGATGTCATTTTTTATTAAGAGAATATCGTCCACATACAAAATATGAAATACCACTGTTAGACCATTTGCCCATTTGTAAATGCAGGATTCTTCTCCATGCTTAATGAAGCCATACGTTTTGATCATTTTATCAAAACACATGTTCCAACTCTAAGATGCCTGCTTCAATCCATAAATAGATCTCTAAAGTTTGTACACCTTGGACTCATCTGTGAATGTGAACCCTTCAGATTATATCATATACACCTTTTCGGTTAGCTCTCCATTTAGGAAAGCTATCTTCACATCCATCTACCAGATCTATAGTTTAGATGGGCAGCAATGGCAAGCATGATCCGAATAAACTTGAGCATTGCCATAGAAAAGAACGTCTCATCATAGTCAATACCATAACATTGACGATACTCTTTGGCAACCAGACGAGCTTTATAGGTCTCCACCTTTTCGTCTGCGCCCCTCTTTCTTTTGAAGATCCATTTACACCCAATGGGTTTAACCCCTTTAGGTGGGTCAACTAATATCCATACATCATTGACCTTCATGGAATCTAATTCGAATCTCATAGCTTCTAGCCATTTCTCAGAGTCGAATCACTACATCCCATCCATATAAGTGATCGGATCCTCATCATTCTTATTGAGTTCGATGGGATCACCATCATAGACCAAGAATCCATAGTATCTATCCGGATGGTAGGGTACTTTGTCGAATCATTTTAATGGTGCGGGTTCACTAGGCTTCGAATCTAATCTGATAAAATCTAACTTAGGTTCAATATTCTGTGTCGGACTTTCTACCTATTGAACTTCATCAAGTTCAATCTTAGAGGCAACAGCTCCTTCATCAAGAAACTTCTTTTCAAAAAGATTGCCCTAAGGTTGACGAATACCTTTTGTTCATCAACATGATAGAAATAGTATACTTTTATCTCTTTTGGATATCTTATGAATGTACACTTGTCAGACCTAGATCCAAGTTTGTCTATAACTAACAGTTTGACATAAGTCGGGCATCCCCAAACCCTAAGGTGTGAAAGTGCTGGCTTACGTCCTATCCATATCTCATATGGGCTTTTAACTACATACTTATTTGAAACTCTATTTAATAGATAACAAGCCGATTTGAGTGCATATCCGCAGAAGGATATCGACAAGCTGGCAAATTTCATCATGGATCGGACCATATCTAACAGAGTTTGATTCCTCCTTTCAGACACACCATTATGCTGTGGTGTTCTAGGAGGAATCCATCGGGAGAGAATTTTATTCTCTCCTAGATATGTGAGAAACTTATCAAAAGGATATTCTCCTTCTCGATCAGATCGAAGAGTTTTAATACTCTTCCCATTTTATCTTTTTACTTCACTTTGGAATCATTTAAATATTTCAAAAGAATCTGACTTATGTTTCATCAGATAGACATATCCATATCTGGATAACTCATCTGTGAAAGTGATGAAGTAGACATATCCACCTCTAGCACTTATGCTCATTGGTCCACATACATCAGTATGTACTAGACCTAAGAGCTCATTGGCTCTCTCACCTTTTTTAGTGAAAGATGACTTAGTCATTTAACCCAAAAAATAGGACTCATAGGTTGGAAGTGATTCATAATCATTAACTTCGAGGATTTCCTCTTGAGTCAACCTATTTATCCTGTTCTTATTTATATGATCTAGCCTACAGTACCATAAGTAGATATCTGATACACTATCTAATCCAGGATGCTTGCTAGTAGAATAGACTACATTAATAGGATGTGATAACATATATACACTATTGTTCAATTATCCATAGAAAGCAGTAACACCATTCATAATGATATTACAAACTCATTTTTTTATTAAAATTTCATAATTATTCATGGCCAAAAGGCCTATAGAAATAATATTTAAAAGAAACTAGGACAGAAATGATAATCACTAGGAATAATGGTATGAGATTCAAATATAAGTTTCAAAATTTCTAAAGCTAGAACTGGAATTGGTCTTCCATTTCCAACGTTCAAAAATTTCTCACCTTACTCGAATCTTCTACTGACCTACAATAAATTGCAAATATGGTAAGGACTATTGGTATCCAATACCCAGTTAGTAATATCACAAATAGAAAAATTGTAAGAAGTTATCCTATAAATACCTTGCCCAGCAATAGCTTGCTTCTTTCTCTACCTGTTCGGATCTAGGAAGGCAATGTACTAAGGATAGTTCCTCTTCCAGTGCCTCCACTTCTTGCAAAAGAAGCATTCGGCTTGACTCTTATCAGGCTTGGTCTTTGGTATCTAAGCCTACACAGGTATCCTAGTATGAACATGCACCTTCTTGGCTTTCTTCTTCTTGTTCTTCTTTCTTTTCCTAAAGGATCGAGAATGAGAAGACGAACCTCCCACTAAGTTCACCGACTCCTTATGGAGTTGGTGATCCTTCTCAAAGTTTTGAAGTAACCTCAGTAACCCATGGTAGTCCACTTCAGGCATTGATATTCTATAATATGTAAGGAATGGGAGATAAGACTTGGGCAGCGATTTCAGTATTGCATCTTTTCTAAGTTGTTTGTGCAAGAAAAAGTAGAGCTTTCTCAAGTGCTCTATTAGCTCGATCATGTACAATACATGATCAATGATAGAAGCACCATCTCACATTCTGGCATTGAAGATGGCCCAACTAGTCTTGTGCCTCTCAATGTCATCGGGTGTGCCAAAAGAATCCTCCCACACTTGGAGCATTTCATTTGGCTGAGCTATCTCAAACTTGTGACTGAACTCATCGCTCATCGCAGCCAGCATAATGCAGCAAACCGTGGTTTGGTCACTGAGCCACTTCTGATAAGTGTCTCTAACTATTTCATGTGTATTGGCAGCTGGCTCCTCAAGTGTAGGATTCGTCAACACATATAGGATCTGTTCATGCTCTAGGATAATTTTCAACTTTCGATACCAGCTATCGAAGTTGGGTCCCACCAATTTATCATTGTCCAATAATGATCCGAGCGATAGAGAAGTAGCATATCTACACAAAGGAAAACTAAAACTAAATTAGTAATTGATTCATTAAACCTAAAGATTTGGACTTTAATCAAAAGGTTTCTCCCACTATTTTATTTGAATAGGTAGCCTCTACCTCCAATTTGAAAAATTATTCTAATTTTTTTAGTGGATACTAGAATCCACATAGACTATACACAAGCCCAACTTTAGTTGGCCCACCCATGTACATCTAAGGATGGGTTCATAACCAATTATTTCTCTAAACAATTTTTAGTAATTAAATTTTGCCCCAAGCCTTGATCAGTTGGCTTTGGCCTTCTCAAAAAAGGGTCCAGTTAGGTCCAACCATTAACATGACTATACTTGGCCCATCCAACCAATGAATGATCAGGCCTAACTTTGGTTGGCCCACCTGACCACCATTTAAAAAGATGTATCCAAGAGATCATATAATGAATGATAATTCCATCAATCGATAAGCATCAGGCCTTTGGGCCTCCAATGATTATCCAACTGATGGATCCATTATCATCCACTTTAATGGGAGGCTATGATCCAGTTATCATATAACTATTTTATTTTAGAAATCTAATAATTTTAGAGAATTTATTTATAGAAGTGAGTAGATCAGATTAACCAGCTTGTCATGATCCTCCCACTAACTTCACCAAGTCAGCTTAAGGGAGACCATTAATGGGCTGGTCTAGAAGCACCTAAATTAGTCAAACTAATTTACCTAGCTGACATGGATTAGCTCGAATAGTCAAGCGATCCGATCAAAACATAATCTCACCAAGAAGCCAGATAAGTTCGATCAGTGGAAGGGTCTGCCAGGCTTGTCTTAGACACCATAAAAAATAGTCAAGTAAGCGGGCTGCCAATTAAAAACCACTGGTCTAGTTTACCTTAGACACCAACTGGTTTAATTAGTTTCAATTAGATCAACCGAATAGTTCGTGCTAGACCGCGTACCCAAGAATCAAGTCCATCTTGGGTCTTGTTAAAGATATGGACTTGACCAACTACAACTATTGCAATTAATCTAGAGAATCCTTGACCGAATCTAGGACAGCAATTGATTAGATCTAGTCAATTCTCTAATTAAATCCATTCTTTAATCTAACTCTAGGTCTAACCCAATTAATAAACCTAATCCCCACTAACCCATTAATCCAATGTGTTATGATTCGTGTCATAGGATCTTTAATTTACAATCCTAGAACCTAATCAAATAACTTCTTAATTCTTAATTAAGTTTTGGGCCGAGGGTTGGAGTTTGGCTTTTCGAAAATAGTTTTTATGTTTGTAAAATATTTTTACAACATGATTTTATCAATCAAGTTGCATGTTTGATTCATAACCAATATGCAGGTAATATAAACTTGAATCTACTTTAGATCTAATCTAAACAGGTTCATGTAATTAAAATAGTTTCAATAATAATCAATCATAAATCTTTCTAGATCAAATCTAACATATTTATGATGATTGAAATCAGATTAAAATATTTTTAATCAGATCATAAAATCTCTTAGATCTAATCTAAAATTTTATGATCAATATTTTAGATCAGCACATACTAGGACAACCTATTCACTATAAGGGATAAATCTTACAACAGGACAACCTTATGACAGTCTGTGCAATCTAAAATATTTTATTTTTTTTAATTTAATAATTAGATTATAAATTAGATCTAATCTAAGAAATAATCTAGACATACATAAAAATCATGTAATAAGAACCAAGGCTCTCCTACCAATTGAAGAAACTAGATTAAGGATTTCATAGATAGATCTTGAAACTTTTTCAAGATCTTACAGCAGAAGACTTAAATAAATTTAAAATTTATTTAAATAATCATGTAAATACCTAGATCTTAGATTTATTATATGATTAAGGCATGATATTAAATTAAAAATTAAAATTAAATAAAAAAAAAAAATATTGATCAAATCAACCTAGATCTATACTACATCAAATGCAGATATGAAGTTTATAGATCAGATCTATTATCTAAGCAAATTTAGATATTCTAACTTATTAATCTAGGCTTGAGGATGAAGTCATGAGCCACACACACGTCCAACCTCTAGGAGTCATCCACATGAGCCTATGATCTCTGATCTGAATTCTTATGCAAAAAATCAGCACAGCATGCTAATTTTGTACTGATCCTTCTTCGATGGTTGATCCGATCCTTTCTTCTTCAAAATTTGGACTCTTCAAAATATGAGAAGGAAGATGAGAGTTTTCTAATTTGAGACTCTCTCAAAAAAAACTCAAAAGAAAGATGGAGAGATTGAAAATAAAACAGTCCAAGAAGAAGACCCTCTTCTTCTTCTCTTTTTTCTCACCTAGACACCTAGTTTGGTGCCTATGGAACAACCATGCCCAAGGACCCTCTTCCTTTGATTTTTGCACACCCCAAACCTCTCCTAAAGCTCTATATTTCATAAAAAAATTAGAATAAAATTCATCCAATAAATAGAGAAAAAGAAGAGTCCAAGTTAGATCAAATTCCTAGACTAGGAATATCCAAACATGGGAAGTTGTTGGGGTGCCCAACTCTTGGGCACCTCCTCCATAATTTTTGGCATGGACCAGCAAGGGAGGGCACACAGAAAAGAAGAATATTTTCGTGGAATAAAAGAATAATTATTTAAAAGAGGGGGTGGCACTCAAGGGAAGATGTTTTGGTCAACAAGGATTTTATCTCATAGAATCCTAAGCAAAATCAATTTCTCCTTTGACTTGGTCTTCCACCTAACTTCCAAATATGACTGAGAGGGAGAGAGGGTGTGTGGAAATTAGGAAGAAAGGGATTTTTCATAAAAAATATCTAAAAAATAGGTATGGGGGAAGTTGGGACCAAGGTGGTGCAAGGAGATAGGGAATCCTAGTCACACTAGGACTCTTATTTTGACTTGGTCAAACAAGATCTTTTAATCAAATAAAATTAAGATTAAATTAATTCAATTAAATAAGACTCTAACTCATTTAAAAATTTAATTAAATAAAATTAAATTATATTTAATTTTAATTTATTTTCTAATTAAATTAAAAAATTAGATTAATTCGAGTCCTAGTTAGTCTAGGACTAGTTCTTCCTTGCACTTGGCTTATCCAATAAACCAATTGGACTTGATCCAATCAAGCCTAAACCAAATCTAATTAAATTATATTTAATTAGACTTAATCTCAGCCTATTACTTAATCAAATTAAGCTAATTAGCAATTCAATTACTAATCGATCCTCCTGCAATACTTGCATTAAGTTAAACACCAATCGTATTGATTGTTTAATCCTAGAATGATTCTTAATCATTGATCAACCATCCGATCAGATTGTAAGCTCTAATATGTGTGACCTCATAGGTTTGAATCTAAGTCGGTAGCATAGGAATAAATTTTTATATCAATCGAAGTAACCATCTAGTAATGATATTCGACGATCAGATAGGTCGAAGGTGTAGAACACCATCCTTAGAACCCATGCGAATATAGTTTTCATATAATTCATCCCCTTGACCATAATGCTCGTATGACACATCAGAGTTCAACTATCAACTCTGATCAGATTGTCCACATTGTATTTCAAAATATCAAATCCATCTGATGGATTACCCTGGCTAAGATTTTGTTATGTTGAAATACAGTAATACATTTTTCTTCAACTCTTGGAGTGGTCAATTCCATCTTGACCACACTCCGACTTTGCAAGTATTTAACTCTACCCAGAAGCTTTTCATTATTGAATTAAAAATTTAGTTAGTCCGATACCAAAGCATAGTGAGTTGCTTGTAAGTCACTGAGGTGATCTCAAGTCTAAGGGATACTTATACCTATATCCCATCAAAATTATTCTCGATAGTAGAATGCTCTAGAGTTGATCATGTTCAAGGATGATGTACCAATATATCTCACCTATATGCCATACCAGTATCTCCACATACCTTGATTAAGAGAACAACCAACCTATATGGTATATAGCGACCTATGCTCAATAGACAATGTCATCCTAATTAATAGCCTATCATTTGGTCATGAATAAATTTAAGGATTAATCGAAAAATTCTCTTTTTATCGAAACTAAATAGTCCTAAGGACTTCATCACAACAATGGAGTTCATTAGAAGATGTAAACTTATGATGAAAAAAGATGCCAAAATATTTTTTATTAATTAATAAATCAATTATAATATCTCAACCATCAATAGGCTGATAATTGGCTTTGGAATACAATTTCTAATATAATCTTGATTTTATTTGGTTAAAAGATCTTATTTGACCAAGTCAAAACAAGAGTCCTAATGTGACTAGGACTCCCTATCTCCTTGTGCCACCCTGGTCCCAATGCCTTCCATACCTATTTTTTAGATATTTTTCATGGAAAATTCCTTTCTTCCTAATTTTCATGCCTCCTCTCTCCCTCCAAGTCATATTTAGAAGTTAGGTGGAAGACCAAGTCAAAGGAGGAATTGGTTTTGCTTAGGATTGTATGAGATAGAATCCTTACTGACCAAAACATCTTCCCTTGAGTGCTGCCTCCTCTTTTAATTAATTTTTTTCCATTTTCATGAAAATAATCTTCTTTTTTGTGTATCCTCCCTTGCTGGTCTGCACCAAAAATTATGGAGGAGGCACCTAAGAGTTGGGCGCCCCAACAACTTCCCATATTTGGATATTTCTAGTCTAGAAATTTGACCTAATTTGAACTCTTCTTTTTTCTTATTTATTGGATAAATTTTATTCTAATTTTTTATAAAATATAGAGATTTGAGAGAGGTTTGGGATGTGAAAAAATTAGAGGAAGAGAATCCTTGGGCGTGGGGGTTCCATAGGCACCAAACAAGGTGTCTAGGTGAGAGAAAGGAGAAGAAGAAGAGGGTCTTCTTCTAGGACTATTTTATTTTCAATCTCTTCTCCTTTTTTTTTGAGTATTTTTGAGAGAGTCATAGATCAGCAAACTCTCATCTTCCTTCTCATATTTTGAAAAGTCTAAATTTTGAAGAAAGGAGCATCAGATCGATCGTCGAAGAAGGATCAGTATAGTACTAGCATGCTATGTTGATTTTCTGCATCAAACTTCAGATTAGAGATCGTAGGCTCGTATGAATGACTCCTAGAGGCCATACATGTATACAACTTATGACTTCATCCTCAAGCCTAGATCAGCAAGTTAAAACATCTAACTTGCTCAGGTAATAGATCTGATCTATTAACTTCATACTTGCATTTGATGTAGTGTAGATCTAGATTGATTTGATCAATCTTTTTTTATTTTATTTTATTTTAATTTTTAATTTAATATCATTACTTGATCATATAATAGATTTGAGATCTAGATGTTTATATATTTATTTAAATAAATATTTAATTTATTTAAATCTTTTACTGTAAGATCTTGAAAAAGTTTTGAGATCTACCTCTAAAACTCTGGATCTAGTTTCTTCAATTGCTATCAGAGCCAGGTTCTTATTATATGATTTTTTAGCATATCTAAATTATTTCTTAAATTAGATCTAATTTATAATCTAATTATTAAAATTAAAATTAAAAAAATAAAATAAAATATTTTAGATTGCACGGACTGCCATAAGATTATCCTGCTGTAAGATTTACCTCTTATAGTGAATAGGTTATCCTAGTATGCGTTGATCTAAAATATTGATCATAAAATTTTAGATTAGATCTAAAAAATTTTATGATCTAATTAAAAATATTTTAATCTAATTTCAATCATCATAAATATGTTAGATTTGATCTAGGAAGATTTATGATTGATTATTATTGAAACTGTTTCAATTACATGAACCTGTTTAGATTAGATCTAAAGTAGTTTTATGTTTATTTTACTTGCATATTTATTATGAATCAAATATGCAATTAGGTTGATAGAACTATGTTGTAAAAATATTTTACAAACATGAAAAATATTTTCAAAAAGCTGAACCCCAACCCTCAGCCCAAAACTTAATTGAGTATTAAGAAGTTGATTGATTAGAAAATAGGATTGTGAATTGAAGATCCTAAGACATAAATCATAACACATTGGGTCCAAGGTGTGCAAACTTTAGAGATCCATATATGGATTGAAGCAGGCATCTTGGAGTTGAAACATACATTTTGATAAAGTGCTCAAAATGTATGGCTTCGTTAAGAATGGATAAGAATCCTACATTTATAAATGGGCAAATGGTTTAGTAGTGGTATTCCTTATTTTGTACGTGGATGATATTCTCTTAATCAGAAATGACATTCCCGTACTACAAAAAATAAAAGTCTGATTGTCATTATAGTTCTCCATGAAGGACTTGGGTGAAGCATCCTACATTCTAGAGATGAAGATCTAGAGGGATAGATCTAAAAGGATGCTTGGTATATTCCAATCCATGTACATAGAAACTGTGCTGAAGAGGTTCAGCATGAAAAGCATGGAGAATTCCAAAAAGGGCTATCTTTCGATAAGCCAAGAAATTTCTCTCTTTAAGAAGGATTATCCAACAACTCCTGAAGAGATAGAGCATATGAGTAGAATTTCATATGCTTCAATAGTGGGGTCTATTATGTATGCAATGACATGTACGAGTCAGACGTGGCATATTCACTAGGAATAGTGAGTAGATACCAGTCTAACCCTGGAGAAAATCACTGAAAGATGGTTAAAACCATCCTTAAGTATTTGAGAAATACTAAGAACCAATGGTTGGTTTATGGTGAGTCAGATCTGAAGCTTGTGGGATTTACAGACTCCAACTTTCAATTTGATCATGATGATAGTAAAAGTGTGTCGGATATATCTTTACTCTAAATGGTGGAGTCATGTACTGAAAAAGTTTCAAGCAGCATACAGTGACTAACTCTGTTTGTGAAGCAGAGTACATGACAGTATCAGATGCAGTAAAGAAAGCTGTGTGGCTGAGGAAGTTCATCACCAAGTTCGAAGTAGCACCCTCCATTGATGGTATAATCCTGCTCTATTGTGACAACACTGGCGCTATAGCTCCAGCAAAGAAACCGAAGGCACACTAGCGAACAAAGCACATTCTGTGTGCTTCCATTTGGTTCATGAGATCGTGGATCGTGGTGACATCGACCTTCAAAAGATTGACGAAAAGGAGAACCTCGTCGACCTCTTCACTAAAGTCCTGGCAATCAAGGAGTTCGACCACCATAAGTTGAAGATGGGTGTTAGATACTTTGCTGAGTGGCTTTAGGATAAGTGGGAGTTATTGAAAATTATATCCCAAAGCCAATCATCAGCCTATTGATGGTTGAGATATTGTAATTGATTTATTAATTAATAAAAAATATTTTAGCATCTTTTTTCATCATAAGTTTACATCTTCTAAAAAACTCCATTATTGTGATGAAGTTCTTAGGACTATTTAGTTTCGATAAAGAGAGAACTTATCGATTAGTCCTTAAATTTGTTCATGACTAAATGATTGACTGTTAATTAGGACGACAGCATCTATCGAGTATAGGTCGCTATATGCCATATAGGTTGGTTATCCTCTTAATCAAAGTATGTGAAGATACTGGTATGGCATATAGGTAAGATGTAAGGGTACATCATCATTGAACGTGACCAACTCCAGAGCATTCTACTATTGATAATGTCTCTGATGGGATATAGGTATAAGTATCCCTTAGACCTGAGTTATCTCAATGACTTGTAAGCAACTCATAGTGCTTTGGTACCAAACTAACTGAATTTCTAATTCAGCAATGAAAGGCTTCTAGGCATAGTCAAGTACTTGCAAAGTCGGAGTGTGATCAAGATGGAATTGACCACTCCAAGAGTTGGAGAAGAATGTATTACTATATTTTAATATAGCAAAACCTTGGCCAGAATAATCCATCGGATGGATTTGATATTTTGAAATACAATATGGACAACTTGATCAAAGTTGACAGTTGAACTCTGATGTGTCCTATGAGCATTATGGTCAAGGGGTTGAATTATATGAAAACTATATCCACATGGGTTTTAAGGATGGTGTTCTACACTTTCGACCTATCCAACCGTCGGGTATCATTATTAGATGGTCACTTCGATTGGTATAAAAATTTATTTTTATGCTACCAGCTTAGGTTCGGACCTATGAGGTCACATACATTAGAGCTTATGATCTGATCGGTTGGTTGATCAATAATTAAGAATCGTTCTAGGGTTAAACAATTAATATGATTGGTGTTTAACCTAGTACAAGTGTTGTAGGATGATCGATTAGTAATTGGATTGCTAATTAACTTAATTTAATTAAGATAATAGACTGAGATTAATTTTAATTAAATATAATTTAATTAGATTTAGTTTGGGCTTGATTGGATCAAGTTCAATTAGTTTATTGGATAAGCCAAGTGAAAGAAAGAACTAATCCTAGTCTAACTAGGACTTAGATTAATCCAATTTTCTAATTTGATTAAAAAATAAATTAAAATTAAATTAAATTTAATCTAATTTAATTAAGTCATTAAATAGGTTAGGATCTTATTTAATTGGGTTGGTTTAATCTTAATTTTATTTGGTTAAAAGATCTTGTTTGACCAAGTCAAAATAGGAGTCCTAGTGTGACTAGGACTCCCTATCTCCTTGCGCCACCCTGGTCCCAACACCCTTCATTCCTATTTTTTAGGTATTTTTCATAGAAAATCCCTTTCTTCCTAATTTTCATGCCCCCTCTCTCCCTCCAAGTCATATTTGGAAGTTAGGTGGAAGACCAAGTCAAAGGAGGAATTGGTTTTGCTTAGGATTCTATGAGATAGAATCCTTGCTGACCAAAACATCTTTCCTTGAGTGCCACTCCCTCTTTTAATTAATTTTATTCTTATTTCATAAAAATAATCTCCTTTTTTATGCATCCTCCCTTGCTGGTCCATGCCAAAAATTATGGAGGAGGCGCCCAAGAGTTGGGTGCCCCAACAACTTTCAATGTTTGGATATTCCTAGTTTAGGAATTTGAGCTAACTTGGACTTTTCTTTTTTTTATTTATTGGATGAATCTTATTCTAATTTTTTATGAAATACAGAGCTTTGGGAGAGGTTTGGAGTGTACAAAAATTAAAGAAAGAGGATCCTTGGGCGTGGGGGTTCCATAGGCACCAAACTAGGTGTCTAGGTGAGAGAAAGGAGAAGAAGAAGAGGGTCTTCTTCTAGGACTATTTTATTTTTAATCTCTCCTCCTTTCTTTTGAGTTTTTTTGAGAGAGTCTCAGATCAGCAAATTCTCATCTTTCTTCTCATATTTTAGAGAGTCCAAATTTTCAAGAAGGAAGCATCGGATCGACCATCGAAGAAGGATCAGCATAGTACTAGCATGCTGTGCTGATTTTCTATATTAGACTTTAGATCAGAGATCGTAGGCTCGTGTGGACGACTCCTAAAGGCTGGACATGTGTACGGCTCATGATTTCATCCTCAAGCTTGGATCAGCAAATTAAAATATATAACTTGCTCAGGTAATAGATCTGATCTATTAACTTCATACCTACATTTGATGTAGTATAGATCTAGGTTGATTTAATCAACCTTTTACTTTATTATTTAATTTTAATTTCTGATTTAATATCATGCCTTGATCATGTAATAGATCTAACATCTATATGTTTACATATTTATTTAAATAAATATTTAATTTATTTAAGTCTTCTGCTATAAGATCTTGAAAAAGTTTTAAGATCTACCTATAAAATCCTAAATTTGGTTCCTTCATATAGATCATGGTGCATCTTCGAAAAGCAAAAGTTGTTCCTAATATTAATCTAACAAGAAAGCATAAATAAAAGCATATAAAAAAGCAAATAAATAACTCATGGTAATTTTAGATAAAAAAGCAAAATCTTTATTACAAATAAAATAAATATAAAAATGTTTAGAATAATAGAACCTGCTTTGTATCATTATAAAATTTCTTCTCCCTCCCAAGACTGTTAGCCAAGCTACTCATGTAGTAATCCCTTCCTCTCCTTCTATGCAAGGCTCTAGAAGGATTCTTGGGATGATTCTCAAGTGAGAGTACAAGAGCTTTTTTATAGATGTTAAGAGGGAAGAGTTTTACATGATTTTCAAATGTGGAACTAAAAAAAATAATAAGAACTAAAAGATGGATGGATGGGATTAAAGAATCAAGAGCAGATAAAGTAAAATAGAATAATTGCTATTCAATATAAATTCTTTCTCTTCCAAAATTTTAAATATTATTTTTTTCTTAAAATCCCACAACCTAATTGCTTTGAGCCACATCCCGCATTCTTGTCTTTTCGTGCACTCGCATGAAGCTTTCTTTCTTTATTTTATCTTTTTGTACACCCCCAAGTCAAGCTGCAAGCCATTTCCTCGTAGCCTCCATATGTGTGTCATCGCCAAAGCTCCAAGCTCCCTCACGCTTCCATTCTCCAAATCAGCCAACACCCCAGAGCATTTAATGCTTACCATTAATTGCGAAAGCAAGAAAAATTTCAAAATAAAATATGCTTTTATGTTAATACCACACATATCCTTTACTTCTTTTTTATATTTGGCTTCTTTCCATATCTCTAATGCTTTAACATTCATGCAAACTCCTTTCCATGTGAGAATTTAATAGCTTGAATATGCATGTGATGGGTTTGTTAATTACAAATATTAGGATCTTTTGTTTATTGGATTGTAAATAATTTTCATAAGTGACAATTCCTAAAATTGAACATAAGAAGCATCAAATAATAAATAATAAAGATTAAATAGCATAGATTTTAATGTTTCTTATATTAAATTTAATATATTCATCTTGAGGTAGAATTTTGTGATGATATTTGCATGATAATTATCTAAATAATGAACGATGAAGATGAACTTTAAATTTTAAAATTATATAATATTTAATAAAAATAATTTTTTAAAAGAATACTAATTTTTTAAAAAAATTAAAAAAAATATTAATTTGCTCATGGACTAGCTAACAGTAGATGTGCTCTCACCCCTTAACCCCATCACAATGGCCATGTATGGTGCATCTTTACTCTTTTTTTTTAAATAGTCCACCTTTTCTATGCTCTGAATGAAAATTAGATTATTTATAATGAAAATTTTTTTCATAAATAATCGATGATTTATGTTGAAAATATTATTTACATCAGAAATAATTGATTATTTATGATGAAAAATTTTAATTACAAATAAGCTTGCATTTTTAATTTTTAAATTGATTTATTTATGAAAGATTATTTGCAATGTAAATTTTTTATTATAAATAATTATTTATTTATGATAAAAATAATACTTTTGCTATAAATAATTAATTATTTATGATAAAAATTTTTATCATAAATAATATGAGCTTTTTAATTTTTTAAATGATTTATTTATGATGAATAAGAGGCTAGCACATAGGCGGGCTGGCTCTAATGCATAGCCAAACCAACTCAAATGGAGACCAAGCCGGCTCATGATGAATTCGAGCAGGCTCTCTCAGGTAGATAGAAAATAGTATTTGAGCGAGATGCAGTCAAGCTAGCTCAATTTCTAATCGAGCCAACTCAAATTGTTTAAATAATTCATTTATGGCATATTATTTACAATGTAAATTTTTTTTCCATCATAAATAATAATTATTTATGATGAAAAATTTTCATCATAAATAATATGACCTTTTTCTTAATTTTTTAAATAATTTATTCATGGAAGATTACTTATGATGAAAAATTTTCATCATAAATAATCATATTTACAATGTAAATATTATTTCTATCACAAATAAGTTTATCAAATAATTTAATATTTTTTGGAGAGAAAATTTTTTTTTGAAAAAATAATTGATGAAAATTATTAGCAATGAAAATATGATTTTCATCACTGATAAATATTTTAGCGACAAAATTTTTGTTGCTAAAATCCCATCGCTAAAGGCCTTTAAATATTTTTCCCCTACTACGTGCCTTCTTTCCTATGAAACCCACTCGATCTCTCGGCCAAAACCCTCTCCTCTCCTATCTCTCCCCCCTCCTCTATCTCCCCCTCCTGGGCTTCCATCTACCGCCATCTTTACCGCAATCATTACTGTCACCATGGCCATGCTTGCACCGAAGGTAGGTTCCATCCCATTCTCGGCTGACCAGTTAAATTTTTTTTTATTCTTTCAATCATTTGCACGTGCATGGATGTTGTCGTGCGGTGGCTGGTGTGTGAGGATTGGTGGTGCTCCCAAACCTTGGGAGGCCATGGGAGGAGCCAGGGTGTTGGCTCCGGAGATTTCAGGGGCTCGATTGGTGCTTTGAAAACTTAGGATACAAGGTGAAGCAAGAAATCAAAGTCGAGAAATCAAGATTGCAAAAAGAAAGATTTTTTGTAGGTTAGCTGGCTCAGTCCAAAACTGGGTTGGCTAAGTCTCAGTGCATAGGTAAAATAGAGAGCTGCACGTTCGAAACTTCAGGCATGGCACAGAACTGGGGTGGCTTAGTTTTAGACTGAGCCAACCTAGTGAAACTTAGTTGGCTCAGTGTTGAGACTGAGTCGGCTTAGTGCATGGGTAGAGTTACACGAGGGTCTATTTTAGGCTAGGGTCTGGGTTGATCCTAGGGGTCTTAAGATTTGGTTTGAGTGGTCTTAAGGAGGCTAACTCATGTATGGGTTGGGTTTAAATTCAAAGGATGAGAGCATGAAAGACATGGGTATACATGGGCTCGGTGAGTGCTTTCATGTATTGGGTTAGCTAGAGAGTTTTTTGGTCGGACCTAATGGCTATATATAAATACATAGGTTGTATTAGAATTTCATAAAGAATGAAATACAGATCTTTTCTCCCTCAATTCTCTCTTCTTCTCTTCTCTCTAGAGTTGCTGCCCCAGGGTTCTTGAGCAAGCCCTAGAGAAGGGAGCGTCTTCCTTAAGCCCAAGGAGGGAGGCGCCCCATCATTAATCCAGGTGGAGGGTCGGTGGTTTGCTGCCCATAGAGAATATCATAGGTTCCTTCAGATCTGTGCTAAAGATCAGGAGCTTTCGCAACATGGTATTGGGGCTTGTGATACCAAGGATGATTGGCGTTCGAGCGATATCATGGATCTACAATTTGGTATTAGAGCTAGGTGATGCCTAGGATGTTATGGACGACAATATGATATCAGATCCAGGTTTCAGAGCTTGATGGTGCATGAAAGTGAAGGAGAAGTCATATAAGGTGAAATAAAAAATCTGCACAAGGATTCCATGGTATGTCTCAAATCTACTTTGTTGTTGCTATGGTTTGGCCAACCGGGAGCAATGAGTTGAAGGTAGAGGTTGAGAGGATTAATGGGAAGGGATATTTTTGGGGTGGAAGGATTGGGTGCATGATTTACTGATCGATCTTGGTAAAAAGATCGGGATGTATGATGGTTATGTGACAGGCAGAGAGTGCTGGAGTGCTATAGTAGCATTTTTCTAAAGATGCAGGGCTAAGAAAGGCTCGATAATGCAGCAGTCGAGAAAGATATCTCAGTAGAGAACATCAAGATTCTTTAAGAAGATGGGCAGTGTGGGGCTGTTGAAGAGAGATTTTCCAAGGGATAATGATCGAAGAAAAGCTGAAGAAGTGACTATACATCCTTTGGTGTCAGAAAGGTGGGGAAGTAGTCGGAGATGTATTCAACAGTTCGACTAGAGCATGGATTTGTGGAGCCTTGGGGATGATGGAGATGGATGATCCATGAAGGTCCAGCAAGTTAGGGCTGGGTGACTATAGAGCGGCGTAGAGATGAGTCAGGGAGCGCTAGAGTGCTGCAGGAGCGCTATCCTGAAGGCATAGCAGCTGAGAGAGGCTTGATGGGGCAGCAACCAAGGAGTGTATCTCAGTAGATGGTGTCAGAGGCATCTCAGAAAGATCAGAAATAGGTCTCAGAAAGAGCCAAGAGGTCTCAGGAAATGCCAAAAGATCTTAGGCAGTCAAAAATATCATGGATCAGGTTTCTTCTGTAAGAACACCAGGGAGAGTTGCGGTTCAGGTGGAGGATGGTTTCCTAGGCATAACTGAAGTGATGGCCGGTGTAGGGGCAGAAGAGAAGGACTAGGGTGAAATTTTTTAGGGTTTAGTCACTAGATTTAGAAGAGTTAGATGAGCTCTTAGATTTTGAAGGTGCCCATGGGTGGCGGAGGTATCCAAGATGGCTTTGAAGAGGGCCGTAGAGTGCGAAGGATTCGAAGGGACAGCGATGGTGTTCGAGGTGCAGCGATGGTGTTCAGTAGTGTAGCATTGAGTGGTTGGCCTCGAGAACTCGATGATAGATTCAGCTTCTATGGCATCAAGTGGACTTCAGATATAGGTGGAGCTCTAGAGAGGTGGCTTCACAATTGGAGAGGAATTTGACATGAGTTCAGAGCAGAAGGGTGTGGAAGGATCGATATCCTAGTACCAACACTAGTGATGCACAATTTCAGATGGAGCGGCATGTGCAGGTGGACAAGCATAGTTCTGAGGAGACCATGTTAGGATTTGCAGTGAGTACCGGTACAGGAACATTGCGGGTTCTCCTTGGAAGTCCAAGAAAGGTGATGCAGCTGTTAAGCAGAAAGGATCCTATAATTCTAGGATGGTGCAGAGGTGCAAGCCAAGGTTTTCAGTGATGAAGGCTATCATCCCAAAGGCCTCAAGGGTGCACAACAGCTAAAGAGGATTGGTAGAGGCGATGTTTGCATGGTGCTATCGAGTGCGTAGGGACAGTGGGATCGTGTAGGAGGGCATTGCCGAGGGGTTTGCTAAGGCTTGGGGCACCAAGGTGGAGATTGTGAGGATTGATGGTGTTGCAAGTCTTGGGAGGCCACGGAAGGAGCCAGGGTGTTGGCTTCGAAGATTCTAAGGGCTTGATTGATTCTTCAGAGACTTGGGATACAAGGTGAAGCAAGAAACCAAAGTCGGAGAATCAAGGCTATAAAAAGAGAGATTTTCTGTAGGTTAGCTGGCTCAGTCCAAAACTGGATCGACTAAGTCTCAGTGCAAAGGCAAAATAGAGAGCTGCGCATTGAGGACTGAAGGCATGGCACAGAACTGGGCCAGCTCAGTTTTAGACTGAGTCAACCCAGTGGAACTTAGTCGGCTCGATAATGAGACTGAGCCGGCTCAGTGATAAGCGCGGGCAGAGTTATGCGAGGGTCTATTTTGGGCTAGGATCTGGATTGATCTTAAGGATCTTAAGGCCTGGTTTGAGTGGTTTTAAGGGGGCTAACTCATGTATGGGTCAGGTCTAGATCCAAAGGATGAGAGCATGAAAAATATGGGTGTACATAGGCTCGGTGAGTGCTTTCATGTATTGGGTTAGCCGGGGAGTTTTTTGGTCGGGCCTAATGGCTATATATAAATACGTAGGTTGTATTAGGATTTCATAAAGAGTGAAATACAGATATTTTCTCCCTTAATTTTCTCTTCTTCTCTTCTCTCTAGAGTTGCTACCCTAAGATTCTTGAAGAAGCCCTAGAGAAGGGGGCGTCTCCCTCAAGCCCAAGGAGGGAGGCGCCCCATCATAGACCCAGGTGGAGGGTCGGTTGTTTGCTGCCCATAAAGAACGTCATAGGTTCCTTCAGGTTCATGCTAATGATCAGGAGCTTCCGCAACATAGTATCGGTGCTTGTGATGTTAAGCATGATTGGCGTTCGAGTGATATTATAGGTCTACAATTTGGTATCAAAGCTAGGTGATGCTTGGGACATTGTGGAGGGCAATATGGTGGTGGGCGAAGGGGTGCGAGGGGTGGGTATCACCAGGTTTGTGCATGGCTGTGTTGATGGGCCGGATGGGGGCTGCTTGTGGTGGGAGCTAGGCAGAGGGACATCGTAGGGGATGGGGGGCCATGGGTGGTGGGGCACCGAGGGGTGGTAGTGATGGGTCAAGTGGTCGGCCGCAAGTGGTGTGAGGTAGAGGGGCACCATAGGGAGTGGGGGGCCATGGGGGGTGGGGTGTCGAGGGGTGGTGGTGACGGGTCGGGTCGGCAGCTATGGGTGGTGTGAGGTAGATGGGCACCATAGGGGCTGGGGGGCTATGAAGGGTGGGGCATAGAGGGGCGGTGGTGACGGGTTGGGTGGGGGGTCGTGGGTAGTGGGTGTCGGAGGGGCACCATAGGGGGTGGGGGCGGAGGGACCATAGGGGATTGGTCGGGTTAGTACTTAATTATTTTTTAAAATTTAATAAATAATAATAGTAATAATAATAATAGTAAAAATAATAAAATTTAAGAGGTTGTTCGAGATCTGGTTCGAGATTTCGATCAGGATTCGGTTCGGGATCTGATATGGGATCTTGTCTAGCATCCAATTTGGTAATGATTTAATGCATGCATTGATGTAATCTTAGACTCCAATTCAAGAGTCGGTCCTAGAGTCTCCAAAATAGACTCGATGAATGGCTCTTGGATGCTCTGATTTGGACAGTTCAGAAATACATTAATATTTTATTATTGTCATGGTATTTTTTGTTCTATCATTGTTATCTCATTTGTTCTCTAGGTACATATTAGATATGGTTAAAATATGATCCATCTATATCGTATACTTAGAAGACTGTAGGGAGATGTTATCGGATTTTTCTCAGATATGGAACAAAGAACAAAACTATGGTAATAATAAAAGTGATGCATTTTTGAAAGAGATAGGACCACACCTATTAGGAAGGAGTTGGTAAAGTTAGGATTCATGAAGCATTATTCTTTGTTATCTGATGGATATCAACAAAAGTTGGATGAATGCCAGAGATATTTTCTTGCCTGAGTATCGAAAAGGTGTTCAAGATTTTATTGAATTTGCATGATGTAAGGTTGATAGTGCCAATCAAATAAAATGTCTATACAAAAGATGTGTCAATATGGTATATCATCACATATCACTTATGGAGGAGCATTTGCTATGTTTTGGTATGGACAAGAAGTATACTAGCTGGATATGGCAAGAAAAGGATGATCCAAATGAAGTTGTTATGACAATGACAATATTCAAGATGATAGTGATGCTGCTGAATCTATTGAACATGATGGTATAGATTTACTACTAGATGATTTACATCAGGATGTTAGCTCAAATATACCCATGAGTACTAGTGCATCTCAAGACAGCTCTATTGGATGCTGGTACCTTTCTTATACCAATTATTAGAGAAAAGAAGAATAAAGTAGATGGTCAGCACCTAGGACTTAAAGTTGGAACCAGAGAGAGAAGAGTAAAGAGTTTTAGGAAGAAAAACTCCATTGTATTCCACTCTATTATAAAGATACAATACCTAGGTTTATATGCCCTAGGATTTTTGCTGTACCACATGAATCCTAATAAACCCAAACTCTAGTTGAGAGACTTTTCTAGGCTAACCCAATAAATGAAAGCACTCACCAAGCCCATGTACATATGTCTCACATGCTCTCATCCTCTGGATCTGAATCCGACTCATACATGAGTTAGACCCCTTAAGACCTTATTGGTCCAGGCCTTAAGACTCTAGGATAAAAGCCCATCCTAGACCCCAATAGAAAACTTGAATAGTTCTGTTCACCACCGTCGAGTTGGCTTTATCAAGAGCCGAGCTGGCTCGACTGCATCTCACTCGAACCCTATCTTCTGTCTACCTAAAATAGCTAGCTCGACTGCATCTCGCCCGAACCCTATCTTCTATCTGCTTGAGATAGTCGGCTTGACTGCATCTCGAGCTAGCTCGACTACATATCCAAGCTAGCCCATCTTTGTGTCAACCCCTTGTCTTGGCTAATTCTTCTCCTTTCTTTGGTCCCTTGCTCCATCTTGTGTTCTAGATCTCAGAAGCACCTACCAAGCCTCCTCAAGATCCTCACACCTAAACCTCAAGTCTCATGTAGGACTACATGCTGCCTTGATCTAGTAAAACTCCTGTCTTAGCTCTAAAACTCACACCCATCCTAGTCTCCTTGGAGCCAATACCCTAGCTCCTCTTGTGTTCTTCTAAGGCTTGAGAGCGCCACATCAAATCCTACAATATCCACCTTGGTGTGCCCAAGCCTTGGCACACCTGGCAATGTTTTCTTATATGAACCTGCTGTCAATACATGCCCTGATAGCTACTTGTGCACACTTTGCCACTACCATTCTTCTTCAGCTGCTGAGCTCTCTTTGAGGTCTTTGGGATGACCGCCTCCATCGTTGAAGATCTTGGATTGCTTCTATGCACCATCCTTAGAGTTGTAAGCACCATTTTGCTTGGCAGTCGCATCAACTATCCTAAACTTTTCTAGAGAATTTGCAGTAATCTTATGCTAGCACCCACTGCATATCCTGATATGGTCTTCTCAGAACTTCACCATTCTCTCGAACATGTTGCTCTACCTGAAATTGTGCATCTCTAGCATTGGTGCTAGGATATTTGTCCTCCTACACTCCTTCGCTCTGAACTCATGTCACATCTTTCTCCATCTATGAAGCCACCTCTGCCCGGTGCTCCACCTGAAATCAAAGTTTTCTTAATGAAGCAAAAGCTGACTCTATAATCGAGTTTCTCAAAGACAACCACTCAATGCTACACTACTGAGCCTGCCGCTGACCTCGAACACCATCGCTGCCCCTTCAAATCCTCTGCACTACACAGACCTCTCCAAAATAATCTCAGATACATCGCACCTACGGTCTCCTTCGAGGCTATCAAGATCTCATTCGACTCTTCACTTGTAGCGATTGAACCAATGGAATTCGAGTTTTCTTCTCCCTTGTAGTTTTTCTAAAGCAGACATTCTCGCTTAAAGTGTCCTGCATCACCACACTTGAAGCATCTTTTGAATCCCTTGCTGCCCCTTCACTGACCCTTCTTCTTCTCTTGCCTGGATTTTTCTGAAACCATGAGATCCTCCTGGAAGACCTCCCTCTTCATCATCTATTCCTGCTGCTCGTTGAACCTTAGCACTGATACAATCTTCTTGTACACCTGCATCTTCTTACCATATAGCAACATCATCACCAATGGATTGAAGCTCCTGGGTAGCGAACATAGTAGCAATAAATTTTTATCCTCTTCTTCGAGATCCACCCCAATGTTGAGCAAATCCATGCTCATCCAATCGAACCTCTTACATCCGAAGGCTGTACAGTTTCTTTTTCAGCAATAACTTATCGTACATGTTCTTCTCTATGTACAACTAGCATAACATTGACCCTAAACCCTTGGATGTCTTCTCCTCCAACATGCCATACAATACCTCATCTATCAAATAAGCCCTAATCATGGTACATGCCCTTTTCTTCAAGGACATCCACTCCTTGTCATCTCTTCTGGTTTATCTTTCTAGGTCAAATCCAATCTCATTTGAACCAGCAGATCCTCCACCCTAACCTTCCACATTGTGAAATTTTTTTTTTCATCAAACTTTTTAAATCCTACCTTCAATTCACTGTTCTTCATGATCGTATGAATCAAAAATAGCAAATAGGTGAATCTAAAAAAATACCTTGACTAGGGATGGTGGACAGTAGCCCTGTGATCTTTTTTTTCCTCATGAAGCCTTGAGAAAGCCTTTAGATCTGAACCTCATAGCCGATCTCTGCTAAAATCTGATCTTCTTCCTCCTCCATGCTCAACCAGACTCTGATACCACTTATTGGATCCTGGTACCTCTCTAATACCAATTGTTGGATGGAAGAATAAAATAGATGGCCGACACGTAGGGCTTAAAGTTGGAACCAGAGAGAGAAGAGTAGAGAATTTTAAGAAAAAAAATAATTATATTCCACTCTATTAAAAAGATATAATATATATCCTAGGATTTCTGCTATACCACATGAATCCTAATAAACCCAAATCCTAGCTGAAAAACTTTTCTAGGCTAACCCAATACATGAAAGCACTCATCGAGCCCATGTGCATATGTCTCATATGCTCTCATCTTATGGATTTGAACTCGACCCATACATGAGTTAACACCCTTAAGATCTTATTGGTCCAGAACTTAAGACCCTAGGATAAAAGACTATCCTAGACCCAAACAAAAAACCTGAGTAGTTATGTTCGCCATCATCGAGTCAGCTCTGTCAGGAGCTAAGCTGGCTCGATTGCATCTCACTCGAATCCTATCTTCTATCTACCTAAGACAACTAGCTCGACTGCACCCTGAGCCAACTCGATCTCTACTCGAGTTGGCTTAACTATGTATTCGAGCCAGTCCGCTTGTGTGTCAGTTTCTTATCTTGGTTGATTCTTCTCCTAGCTTTGGTTCCTTACTACACCTTGTGTCCTAGGTCTTCGGAGCACCTACCAAGCCCCCTCAAGATCCTCACACCTGAATCTTGAGTCTCGTGCAAGACTGCATGCTATCTTCATCTAGGATAACTCCTATCCTAGCCCTAGGACTCACACCCATCCTAGTCTCCTCGGAGCCAACACCTTGGCTCCTCCTATGGCCTCTCAAGGCTTGGGAGTACCACATCAAATCCTACAAGTTTTGACCACGAATACAATATTAATGAGGTAGAAGAGACTTTTGAGTAGTTTTAAAAGCTTGTTCAGGATGAACAAGAGCCATTCTACCCAAATTATGTAAAGTTCTTGAAGTTAGAGTTTTTGATCAAATTGCTTTATATTAAAACTGTGAATTAATGGAGTCAGAAGTTATTTGATCAAAATTTGGCATTGATTAAAGCAGCTTTTGTCGATAGATCGATACTTCCAAAATTATATATTGAAGCAAAAACATACATGTGGGAATTAGGATTTGGCTATATTTCTATACATGCCTACAAAAATGATGGTATATTATTTTACAAGAAGAACAAACAAGCAAGTGAATGTCCACAATGTGGTGAGCTTAGGTACAAAACCAATAATAGAAAATAAAAGATGATACCTCATAAGGTTTTAAGGTATTTTTCATTGATTCCAAGACTTCAAAGGTTGTATATGTCCACAAAGATAGCTGAAGAATTGAGATGGCATCATGAATAGCGAAGTTTCAGAGGAGAACATACTTAGCCACCTGGTTGACTCTGTAGTATGGAAAGACTTCAATGCAAAGCATTTGCTATTTGTAAGTGATTTGTATAATATCCAGCTTGGTCTAGCAATAAATGGATTTAAGAGGAAGAACAAACATACCAACCCGACTAGAGATGGATGATAATTTATATCTACATGAAGAGAAAGTTTTTCAAGAGAAAGAATAAATATTGATTGAGCACCTTATTGATGATGAACTTATGACAACTCCTTTGAATAGGGCTGATCTACCATCCAATGAAGTTGAAGTTGATTTTGTATGTAATCTTGATAATTCAGAGGGCGACGATCGATTTATAAATGACAATGAGATAGAAGATGATACATTAATCAATTATTATGATTCAGAGGAGGATCTAAAAATTGAAGATATGGATATTGATAAGTAGATTTATATTCTTTGTTGAATCTTCTCTTAAAATAATGGTATGCAATACAATTCTATTCATTAGCATTTATATATTTTTCACTATTATTATTTATTATTATATTTATTTATATGTCAAGTTAATTATATGCATAGTTTAAGCTTTCTAAGTATGACGCCAGGAGGGAGATGATGATGTTTGAGTTCCTAGCCTACCCTTGAGCCTTCCTCCATTTTCACTGCTACACCATCGGAGTCGCTAGAGGATCCTATAGAGGTGGATCCGAGTGAGGCAGGTTTGAGTGAGGTGGGCTCGATGACTGCTTGTTGTTAGAGCATCAAATAATAATTAAACTCGATTTTACTATTTAGTAAGATAGTTGGTGAGTTGGGTGTCGATTTTTTCGAAGATTGAAGGCTGAGTTGCATTCAATTTAATTAAAAAAATTAAAATTTTTATTAATTTATAAAGTAAAAATTTAAATAAATAAATTTAAGATAATTAATTTAGATTTTATAAATAAGAAAAAAAAGCAAATAATAATAAAGTGGGGTTTGAAGAATCAGTTAAAGATATTCTAGAATTTTGAACCCATCTCTAGCATGATTGTGGTAATATGTTTTAATGCAAGAATTAATAATTTTTAAAAATTTAGTTATGATTATAACCTATTTTTTTTGGGCATGAATCATATCTCCTGATCATGATCCATCTCGATAGAATCATAAGCTATTCAATACTTTAATTCTTAAAAATTGGTAACATGGCTTTTATCATTTTTTCCTAACATAAACTATTAAATCGAGCATGGATTGTATCTCCCGATCACAATCCATCTCCATAAAAATAGCTTATTTAAATATCAATAAATAATAAGAAGGTTAAAATCTCATGCATGGAAGATAGAATTTAGGATTGGATAAGAGAATAATTTATTCATTGCATAAAAAATTATAAAAAAATAAAAAAAAATATAATTCATGTTTGAAGACTTCATCTACATCCCAAAATCACAATCTTTAGTTGCACATAGTTGATGATCTACTCCTCGGCATCTTCAGATCCCTAAAGACAAAGAAGAAGAAAAGAAAAAGAAAAGAAGAAAGAAGAGAAAAGAAGAAGAAAGGAGAAAAGAAGAGAAGGGAGAGAGAAAGAGAGGAAAAAGGTCTAATTTTCCCCTAAGGGGGTCTCTATTCAGTTCCAGGCATATAGGGCATTAAATAATGAAGAAAATTAGGAGTTTTTGGATCCTTGTAGAGCTTAAACTGGAGTCTAGATTGAATTTAATCCCTGGTCATTCGTTTGAAATCAAACTACTCTAAATCCATCAAAAACCACCACTTGGAGCTCCTAATCATCGTTGGGTTGATTTTGGGGTGTTAGATCTTGATTTGGAGTGATATCGATCATTGGATTGTGCACTAGAAGCCTAGGAAGTCCTATTCAAACTGGGAAATAATGTTAGCTGTTGGATCTTCACCGGCTGCCTTCTCAGCTGTCCGTTAGTGCCCAAATTGCAGCCATGCATCAGCGCTTGAATCTCAGCCATTGGATTTAAATCAGGATCGCTATTAGCTACTAGATCATGCTTTCATTATGCTCATGGACCATCGTGGATCGAGCGCATTATAGACCCGAACCAATTCCCATGTGCCTAGGTCGATGAAATGACGAATCTGCCCCCGTACACCACGATAAAAGATTTATAGACCTTTTAGCAGTCTAGGTTTGCCATGTGTCACACGCTGATTGGCCGCACTTGCTGAGCTAGCCAGTCCACTCCTATTTCATGGACTGGCTGATCGGTCCACTATGCACCAATCTTTATTTTTTTTATTTTTTTTATTTTAACTTTTGGGCTTCATAACTTTTTCATTTTAGCTCCGATTTGAGTAAAATTTATTGCATTGGAATCCATAAATCAAGCTCTTCATATTGATTATATTATTTTCTACAAAACATCCATAAAAGTTTTAATTCTTTTAAATAAATATTAAATTAATATATATTTTAATAATTTTATTTATTAATTTATGATAATTATCACACCCTCCAACTTGAGTTTTACTCATCCTCAAGTAAAAAAAAATTAGAAGTATATACCGACTTGATAAGATGTAAAAATTTCTTCAGATCATTCTAAAGTTAGTTGATACCTGGTTAGAGATTTGAAGAAGTATATCATTGGATTATTAATTCCATCCCAAGTAGTGGTTCAGTGAAGAACATAAAATTTTAGAGCTTTCTTTTATCAAATTTCTACCTTTATTCTTTAAATCCTTTATCTTCAGTATGGACTAGTTTTTTTTTATTTTTTTTATATAGCTAGTGCAATATTTTAATCTCTTAACCTTTCTATCTGATCCTTATAGCGAGCTTTGGACCAATGACTTCCAAATCAGTTGGCTTTAGAGCACTAGATGTAAAATATCTCTCGGGCTTACTGACTCGAGTCAAATAGGCTACAGGTTAAAACTAACTATATAACAAGCTTCTTCATATTGCCCACTTTTTGATGTGAATAACATTGCCTACTTAGGTAATGAGATCCAGTTACTTCATGGAAGACCAATATTTAACTTGCTCTTTATTTCTTTTTTTTAATTTTTTTATATATTATTTTTTTCACTCATACCCATATAAAGTAGATTATTTATTAAATATAGGTTGAAAGAAGATTTTAGAATCACTCAGAAATTTGTTCTATTCTAAACCTAACAATTTATTGGATTTTCTTAATAATTGGATCTTTAGCATTTCAAAAATTCTCTAGACCATTAATCAATCATTGATTAAAATGCTTCAAAAATTTTAAATCTAGACAAGATCAGGTACATAAGATAATTATTATCATACTTAAGAACTTAAAAAAAATTATTTATCCTTCCCCCCAACTTAATTTCTATTATCCTTAATGGAGGAATAAAATAGAGTATGATAAATGGCAAGAATAACAAAAAAAGAGTTCACCTAGCTTAATATATTTTTGGTCTCGATCTGGGCTTTAATTATTCTTCATCCATGGGTTTGTAGTTCTCCCCCCAACTTAGTCCTGAAAGAAAGGTAAACTAAAAAGAAAAAGCAAATTCAAATACAAAAAGCTAAAAGCTGGGTTGCCTACCAGTAAGTGATAAGTTTAACATCTTTAGCCGGACACTATGAAGGAGTTTTAGGTATAATCATTTTTAATGCATCCTTCATGGTTCCAAAAAGATAGGGCCAATCATGAGGCCTAGTCATCATGGTAGAAAAATGTTCATGGTATGCTATATGATGATTAGATTTAGCCATGATCAATAAAGTATATAGAGCAAGCATATTATACCAAAATTTAAGATTATTATGATAATCGGGAAGGAATTATGTTTGATGGGCTGAAATCAGGAGTGGTGGTTTAGAATTTTTTCAATTATAACCTGATCTACCATAATCCCTTTCTCGGGTTTGATATATTTTGGCATCAACTCTTCCTGATCTAAATCATGGCATTTTTTTTAAATTAATTTTAAATTTGCCTCCATACATCATTTAATATTATAGATAAATTTTGGAGGCCATCCTCAAAAGTACCGCCAAATACAGAAAATTCATTCTTAAAATCGTTATCTCTCATATCAGCAATATCCCATCTGATAGCTTCTTTATGTATGATTAGAACATCCATAAGTTGGTCTTCCTAGGTAGGTATCACTGGTAGGGTGCCAGTAGATTCATCAGAAAGTGGTTTGAATTCTAAAGCAGTTGGTGGTTCTAACAAGGGTGCTATTGGTGGGCTAGGTGGTTGCTCAAGTTTTTTAATTCAATGTGAGATAGTTTTAGGGTAGGGTGTATTTACTTAGTCATTAACTTCTATATTATACCCATTGTCATCAAAATCATCCATCTCATAATGAGCCAAATAGAGATTCATTGAATCTTGGGGAATAATTGTAGGTAATGCTTCCTCTATTATGTTATTTACTTGTAGTTCTTAGGAAGTCTCTATTGATTCCATCATCACATCAGTTTGTCCTGCCTTCCCAGTAAAAGGACTGGGTGATTCTAAGGCACTTGAGAATGGGTCCATATATGAGTAAGGCGATGGAATTGGTTCATCCCACCATTCTTGTTCTTTTTTATACATTTTTGCCTCAGTTATATGGTCTAAGAGGGTTTTTTAGTTTTGCAGGGTTGTTTTATGATCATATTATTTTTGAGAGCTTTAATTGATTGTTCAAAAAAAATTATTAGGATATTAAAATTTTTAGTTTGATATGGTCCTTTAGAATTACTCTTGGGTTGACAACTCACTTTCCTTTTGTTGATTGAATGTAAGCCTCCACTTCTCTAGTTCTTCAATGGTTTGCATAAGATCGTTTTGTCACTTTATCATGCTTTCTAAGTATTTTTCTAAGAAATTAAGCCTTTATTCCTATAGATTATTCAATGGTTGATTGGTAAATCCTAACCTATCTGATGCTTACTGAATCATCTCTTCATAAGTTGACTCATTGTTATTTGGAGAGGTTTGATATTTTGGATAGGGCATATCATAATGTACATCCATAAAAGTGGGTCTTTATGATACCGAGGTAATCACTAGTTGTGATTATCAAGAAAAATCTGGTTGAGTCCCCCATCCTAGATTAAAGGTATGATTATTTCCTGGTCTGTAGGCTATTTGGGTTTGATTTTGATAAACTTGCTCATACATAAACTCAAAAAATCGATTTGGGCATCTTCTTGCAAAGTGGGTGGAGCTCGAACAAATTGTACAAACTTGTTGTGCGAAAAGAAAAAATGGATATGAAGGATTTCTATTGGCTTCTGATGATTGACTCTATGGGATAGGTCAGCATATATACTATTTAAATCCATCTCTAATTGTTTATTTATTTTATTTTAATTAGTTTTAAAGAATAAGAAAAGAGATGAGGAGAGAAAATTCTAAAGATGAATGTCCTAAAGAGTCCTAGATCTAGAGATGATAGAGAAGAGTATTTTAATTAGGATTGAAATTGTAATAGCAAACAAGTTAAGCAAGCATGGACTCTCTATCCTAGGGTTTACCTAAATCTAGATAGCTCCTAATTGCCAAGGTCACCTTTGAGCACTCCAAGTAAAGAATCAGCCACTCAATCGGTCAGGTAAGTATAAGATTGGTGGAAGTCCTTCCATTGCTTTTCTTAGACATCAATTATCTTGGCCAGGTAAGCTAACAGAATCAATTAAGTAGCAACTTTTCTTCTGGATGTAGTCCCTGAACCACTTGCCTAGACACCAGTCAAACTGACTAACCCTAACCCAGTTGAACTCTTAAGATTTCTTGACCTGATGAGCTTGATTAACCTAGGGCCAATGTCTAATTAATTTTAGATTAAAGGCTTAGGTCAATGCAATATGAAAGATGGTGGTTTGTGGGCTAAGAAAGGATGATTAAATCTCTACCTTATTTTATTTAATAGGTTGTGCCCTTAAAGTATATTATGAATATGGAATGCAAATCAAACAATGTGTCCAAATATATTAAAAATTAATTTTATGTTATATTTTTAGTTTTGCTAGATTAATTAAGTGTTATGAGATGTCAATGATTTTTTTAGAATTTATGGTTTTATCTTTTTATAGATATATTTTAAGTATTTGATTTATTTGGTTTTGCAAAAGAAATTAAATTCAAGTGATTAAGTCTTAAAAAACAGTAAAATCTAAACTATAGAAAGTAGTAAATCAGTTATGAAAGACAGTAATAAAATTACAAAGTAATAATTTTTTTTTTATTTTATTTATTTTTTAAATTAATTAATTATTTTTTAATTCATTGAGGCAACCATGCTACAATTCTTGGCAATGGTGTCAAAAATTTAACTGCTTGTCGTTAATACATTAAATAATAATTAAACCTAATTTTACTATTTAATAGGATAGTTGGTGAATCGGATGTCGATTTCCTCGAAGATTGAAGGCTGAGTTGCATTCAATTTAATTAAAAAAATAAAATTTTTATTAATTTATAAATAAAAATTTTAAAAAATAAATTTAAGATAATTAATTTAGATTTTATAAATAAAAATAAAAGAAAGTAAATAATAATAAAGTGGGGTTTGAAGAATCAGTTAAAGATATTCTAAAATTTTGAATCCATCTCTAGCATGATTGCGGTAATTTTTTTTAATACAAGAATTTAATAATTTTTAAGAATTTATTATAATTATAACCTTTGTTTTGGGTATGAATCGTATCTCCTGATCACGATCCATCTCAATAGAATCATAAGCTATTCAATACTTTAATTCTTAAAAATTGGTAACATGGCTTTTGCCAATTTTCTCTAACATAAACTATTAAATCGAGCATGGATTATATTTTTCATTCATAATCCATCTCCATAAACATAGCCTATTTAAATATCAATCAATAATAAGCATATTAAAATCTCTTGCATGAAAGATAGAATTTAGGATTGGACAGGAGAACAATTTATTCATTGCATAAAAAAATTATAAAAAATAAAAAAAAATATAATCCATGTTTGAAGACTTCATCTACATCATAGAATCACGATCTTTAGTTGCACATAGTTGATGATCTACTCCCCGACAAGTTCAGAACTTCAAAGACAAAGAAGAAGAAAAGAAAAAGAAAAGAAGAAAGAAGAAAAAAGAAGAAGAAAAGAGAAAAGAAGAGAAGGAAGAGAGAAAGAGAGGAAAAAGGTCTAATTTTCCCCTAGGTGGTCTCTGTTCAGTTCTTGTCGTATAGGGGATTAAATAGAGGAGAAAATTAGGAGTTTTTGGATCCTTGTCGAGCTCAAATTGGAGTCAAGATCGAATTTAATCCCTCAGTTTATTCCTAGCCGTCCGTTTGAAATCAAACAGCTCTAAATCCATCAAAAACCACCACTAGGAGCTCCTAATCATCATCGGATTGATTTTAGGCCGTTAGATCTTGATTTGGAGTGATATCAACTATCAGATCATGCATTGGAAGCTTGGGAAGTCCTATTCAAATTGCAAAATAATGTCAGTCGTTGGATCTTCATCGGCTGCCTTCTCAGCCATCCGTCAGTGCCCAAATTGCAACCATCCATCAGCACTTGAATCTCAACCACTGGATCTAAATCGAGATTGCTCTTAGTTGCTAGATCGTGCTTTTACTGTGCTCATGGACCACCATGGACCGAGCGCACTATAGACCCAAACCAATCTCCGCATGCCTGGCTCGATGAAATGACGAATCTATCCCTGTACGTCGTAATAAAAAATTCGTAGAGCTCTTAGTGGTCTAGGTTCTCCATGTGTCATGCATCGATTGGCCATGCTTATCGGTCCGCACGTATTCCATGGACTGATTGGTCAATCCACCATGCACTGGTCTTTATTTTTTTTATTTTAACTTTGGGGCTTCATAATTTTTTTTATTTTAGCTTCGATTTGAGTGAAATTTATTGCATTGAAACCCATAAATTGAGCTCTTCACATTGGTGCACTTCTTTCCTACAAAACATCCATAAAAGTATCAATTCTTTTAAATAAATATTAAATTAATATATATTTTAATACTTTTATTTATTAATTTATGATAATTATCACTAGACTAGTATTTTAATATTTTATATAATAAATTTTGATTTTAATTTACTTATCAGGTTTATGATGGCTATCATACTAATAATTTATTCATTATTTTTTTAGGCCATTCTCTGATGGTGATGAGGTGAGGATGAGGTCCGTCGAAGAACCTCATCCTTGAGCATTGGAGATGCGAGCATGAGGGACAACATCTCCGCATCAAGATTCTGTCAGGCTATACCAGGCCTATTAGGGAATGGTGTGGGCCATGGCAGACTAAGCTGGGCATCATTTATCGCAGCTTTGTCCCAACAATGCTTTTTGATGGGCGTCAGATTACACAACCTCAGAGAGAGGTCTTCTATAGCCACTTATAGGTATAATAATATTTATTTAAATATTTAATTAGTACTATATTTTTATAATATTTGTTATTCATAGGCTATATTAAATATCATTGATTTTGAGCATGATCGCGTGCAGCTGTAGATAATCATCTATGCTTGCATTTCAAGGAGTATTAGCATCACATTCATCACCACTTATATGATGTAGTGTATGATTAGAGGGTTGAGGCAACACGGCAGTAGCCATATGATAGTATCAGTATCGAAGATTGGGCTATTATATGCCACACGTACAAGGATCTGACATATCAGGTAACTTTTTTTTAGAATTTAATAATTAAATTATTTATTTTTAAATTTAGTTATTTACTAACTAATTTGATTATTAACTACAAGATCGATGTATCAAAAATACCCCAAATCAGGTAAGACAGTCTCGCATTGTGAGGGTTCGAGGCCATTCATTTACCATATAGAGTAGATGGTGAGTAATTTATATATATCATATTTTAACTCTTTAATTATTTAAATTTTTTTATTAATTATTCTCAAATTATAGGAAGATGTAGAGAATGGTGAGTTTTCTAGTAGGATCAAGATCTACCAGCGAACCCATCAGCGATGGTCAGGGGACTGGACGGCTGAGAGCCAGGAGCTTTTTGTAAGTTTTTCAACTATTTTTTCATTAGAATTTTGATTTTTAGTACAAAAATAGAATAGCTATAAATTTAATTTTTAGGATCGTATGATAGATTAGATCCCAACCTATCCCAAAGGACTTAACTGCACCCATAGATGATGAGATCTATGATCAGGTACTTGGTACAAGATCCTGTTATGTTAGGAGCCTAGGACATCGGATTAGAGCTCCTACATCTTCAAGTCCATCTAGGGCTGACATCCATGCTTTCTATGATGTTCGGTTGGTGGAAATACAGAGACACGCTACTGAGGATCAATAGTGGGTTGCTGAGTTGACTGTATGCATCAACGAGTATCAGCTATTTCAGACGTAGATAATGGAACGAATGGCATAGATGGAGTAGATGATGCAGCTGATGAGGCAGTAGCAGGCCGGTCCGAGCTCCTAAGAGTGCTTCTCTCCTTCGACTCATTTTTCTTCTTCAGATACTACCAATGCTTGATGGCCGGTGGCCTATTTTTGTATATTTTTTATTTTTATTTTAGATCTTTTATATTTACAAAATTTTTTTTTCTATAATTATATTTTTATATAATAAAATGATGAAATTTATTTATGGATTAAATGATGAAATTTATTTATGAATTTATTTTATGGATTTTTTATTTTAATTTTATAAATTATAAACATAAATATTTAAAATATAAATTATAAAATATATTTATTTATAATTTTTTATAAAATAATTTATGATGTAATTATTTATGATGGATTATTTCTATCATAAATAAAAAATTACTTAAAATGGAATATATCCATTACAACTAATTATTTTTTTGATGAAAATATTCCATCAAAAATAAAAAAAATTATTTAGGATAAAAACTATCCATCATAAATAATTATTATTTATGATGAAATATTTTCATCATAAGTGTTTTTTTTATGAAATAATTTTATCGAGAAAATAATTGTTTGTGATGAAAAATTTTGGTTTTCCATCATAAATATTTTCATCACAATTAATTTAATGAATAAATTTTTTTCAATAAAAATTTTTCATCATAAAATTTTTTTATTAGCGATAAAAATTAAATTTTCATCACTAATTATTATTTAATATTCATTTTTTTATGATGAAGAATTGGTGATGCAAATTTCATCACTAATAATTATTAGCGATGAAAATTGGTTATTTATGATAAATTTTTTGCATCACAAAAAATTAGTTTTATTATAGTGAACCAATAGATAACCATGTGGGTACACCTGAAGCACCAGAAGAAGAAATAGAGATCCACTATTTGAGCCAATATCTGAATAGGACCAGTCTGAAGAACTTAAAGAAACAAAACTTGATTCACCAGCAGAGCCCGTACTAGAATTAGTTGGACCAATACCCATGATGGTAGCATCCTTTCCTAATAGATTAAAGTCCTATCAAAACTCAACTCAACTAGACAAAATCTTGGAAATCTTTAAACAAGTGAAAGTAAATATTCCCTTGTTAGATATGATCCAATAAGTTCCATCATATACTAAATTTCTTAAGGACCCGTGCACCAGGAAAATGACCACCAATGTTCCTAAAAGAGTCTTCCTAGCAGCAAGTGTTAGTTCTTATCTATCAAAACACATGCCAGTAAAATACAAAGATCCAGGATCTTCCACCATTTCTATTAGATATGTGTGCCTTAGAAGCTAGATTGGCTGACACTTGTAATATACTTCTAAGGATAAAATTATAATTTTAACTATAAATAATAAAATAGATTATTTTCTATCATAGTGTGTATTTGAAAGTGTCTGTGATACATCCCTTAAATTAATGGTAATGATAGTTCATATTTTCAAGAGTTGAAAATTTAAGACATGAATTTTCATTATGAACTCATAAAATGCTTCCGACCGTAGGATTATCATGAGGATGGTGATTGATCCGAAAGGTTGGTGTATGATCGCTTCTTTAGGATAGATGAGTCTTGATTCTATGGTGTAGAGACATCGGAGCGAGAGTACAGGTATTCATTAGAGAAGAAGGGTACTGAGCATGACCACTTTGAGCAGTCATGAGAAAGTCTACCTTCTCGTCGATGACTGGCTCGAAGCTGTAGTGGTGTATCTAATTCTTTGACTTGAGGTGCATCGACAGTTCACCTTGAGGGTGTTATAGTTTGACTACACCATAACTCGATCTCTTAGCCATTCGAAACCCTGAGGTGTATGTTGGCTATAGCATGTTCATTGTAGAAATTGGATTGCACCAATAGGAGATCTATCTACCTCGGTAGATAAGGAGTAGCCCTATGATGATCATAAAAATCAAATCCATAAGCCCATGGCCATGGCAGAGTGAAACAATAAAAATAGTTTCAATTAGGGTTTTCATATTGGACTTGAATTGAATGATTAATTCATATGATGGATATTAGAATTTGATGAGATCACCTTAACTCTAATTCAATCGGGGCTCAAGATAGAGGAACCTAATCACATAAGTAACTACACCAAGAGGTTCGCTTTCAGTTCTGATGGGTTGCCACCATATGCTGCTAGGTGTCACTGGTGGATTTTGTGAGCAATTAGAATGATTTGGATGATCTATCAAACTAGTTGTCTGAATCAGAAAAGTTCTGATCCATCGAAAAATATTTTGATGATGTCGATGATAGAGATCGTGACATATCCTATTATATACAGAACTGAATCTATCTAGGTTACATAAATAAGGGTTTGGATTTGGATATCATTAATTGGACTAACCCAGTTTAATTGATTTGAATAAGATTCAATTAGGTTCAAGGAAATCATGCTAGCACACGATTGAGCCTAATGTTCTCCTTTAATAATCATTAAAGCTTATTTCAACCGAGCCAAATATGTTTGGGCTCTCTCAAACACCTTTACTTGGTCTGACTGGAGCTCGTTCAGATCAGAAAAGGATTATCTTAATTTATGAGATAAATTTAAGACAACAGCTGCCATTTTCGATCACCTGCTAATTCCTATTTTTGGATATTGGTCAAATGTTGACCCTGGACACTTGGACATCTGCCCATGTGTCATGCGCCTATAGGAGAGTACCTGGGGCCTTGTCCTCCTGCTAAATGCAAATAGGAAGAGGGTGCACATCTAGGGAGGCATGTGCCTCATGAGGATAAAGGAGGAGTCCCATATAGATGGGACTCCAGGGTTGCTTCAGGGGACTAAATACTATGGTGCCAAGAACTCTTGTTTGACTGAGTCTTAGCACCACTTGAGGGTTTTGAGGGTCTCTCATCTGATTGGATTAGATGATGTCATCCAACTACTCAGATTTAGATCTGATTGCTCCCAGGGCCATGATTGGCCGGGATGATGTGGCACTGCATGGCATAGTAGGGTCTATATAAACCCTATTTGCGCCTAAGTTTTTAATGCTTCTACCTTTAGCCCATGTCACAAAGCCTCTCTTCCTCCTCCATGCCACCCTCTGATCCTCTCTCTCCTCTCCTCACCCAAGGGATTTTGGGCATGAATAAAGTGTGATCCAAGCAAGTGAAAGGTGCCAGGAAAGGAAGAAGGCAACACTGCTGCAAGAGACAATAGCAATTTTTCAAAAGAAGTTTTAAAAATCTTCAAGATCAGATCTATATCTAATTTTTGGAGGATTGATTGAGAAGAAGATCTCCAGATTCTATCAGAGTGGATACCGGTAGAGGCTAGGCACGTGGCTACATCCATAACCTTAAGCAAACATCGTGATCATCATAGGATAATTGGATTACCCAAAATAAAAGCATAACTAAATTAGATTTTATTTTTATTTTTATTTTATTTTTATTATTAGATCAATAAGATCAGATCTAAGGAGTCTCAGATTTGATTAGGATCTTAGAAAATTTTTTTTTGAAATATCTCTCTTGATCCAATCAGATCTGAACGAACCTGACCCACAAAATAGATTTTTTTCTTCAACTGGTATCAGAGCCAGGTTTCATAATTTATTAGATCTAATTTTAATTTATTTTTAATCTAATAATTAGATAATTTTAGATATCACAATAGATGTGATTAGATCTAAAATTAGAAAATTAAAAAAATTAAATAATCTAGATCTAAAATGTATGAGATGCAAGACTAGACTAGGAATAGAATTATTCTATGTATAGTCTAGCATATTCATAATTTTAATTTAATTAATTATAATTTTTAGATCTATTTATTTATTATTTTTTAATAATATAAATATTATAAATAGATTTAAAAAATAAAAAATAAATTTATTTAATTTATTCATATGAGATATGATAGATGCATGTTTAGACTAGTTATAGAATAGATCTACAAAATTTTCTAGAATAAATTTTAATTTGATATGATCAAATTTAAATATTATTTTTTAGATATTTATGAGATAATTTAGATCTAAAAATATGCATGATATGATACATGAGATGTATGCAAAACATGTCTTTAGTTAGATCAATTTTTATATATGTGATATATGATGTAGATCTAACTAGTTTTGTAGATTTATCATGTTTTTGATTAAGGCATGCCCCTTGACCATCCAGTCATAAGAATGATGTGGGGTTTAAAGGTTCTCTCCTTCCATTCGATGGAGTGTTCTTATGGTGTGTAGGGGTGCTACGCATTCATCCTTAATCAAAAATAAAAAAACTTATTTTCTGCAAAACCCTAGATCCTGAAATCTTAGAATTTTATATACATATTTTATTTATGAATCTTAAACTTAATTAAGAATTAAGATTATAAAATATATTAGATCTAAAATTAAAAATTTTTAGATCTAAGACATATTCAAAAAATTGAGTTCGAGCTTGGGTAGCTCAATTAGGTCTAGCGGTTGATCAAGCCGAATCAAGAGTTGGTCAGGTGGGATCAAGAGTGCTTAAATTGACCAGTCTAATAGAATTCAGTCTAGGTCAAGATTGAGTCACATGAGTAATCGATTGAGTTAAGAACTAATTAGGCTCAGTGGTTAGAGTCTAGATTGTAGGCTAACCCGATTGGTTCTGACTCAATAATTTGGTGTCTAAGGTATGTTTGGCAGATACGATCGACTGATTTTTAATTAGGAGCTACTCGACTCGAATGTATTCTTGTTGAGTTAATGACATATCCCTTCCACCGATCTCACTTACCTAACCATATTTGTCGGCCCAGTCTTGATCTAAAATGGCTAACAATCCGAGTTGATCCATGCTACTAGGTTAGTCATAATGGTTATGGCTATATCAAGTTATGTTTAAAGAGACCTAAATCAAATCTTCCTTAGAAAAGATTAAGTCTAAGATCTTCCACCATTATAGATATGTGGGCCCTTCCCGGGGTTGATTATTCTCGACTGGTCATAGTGGATTAATTACACCAGAAAGATGCAATCATGCTTATTAGGCATTGGATGTTACGAGCTGGAGAATGGGTTGGGCTCAATATTTTGGATACGATGAGAGATCCAATTAGGAATCTATGCTAATGGTGGGTCTGACTTAACTAAGGAGTGGATCAATATTTTGGGCATGATGAGATTCATGAATTAGAGACCAAGTCTGGGTGCACCATGATTAGAGAATCATTGGACAAGAGTTGTTCACTCATTGGCTAATCCATCATCAATAACTATTAGGTGAGGTGATGAATCAATTTATGGGACTGCACCATCCACTAGAAATCAGAAATCATGAAGATTTTTGCATCTCTACAGGAGAAGTATAGGGATCCGAGAAAATAGTGGAAGCTAATTTGTTTAAAAATCAAACTCTTAAATAAATTGGTTAAGTCTTAATTACAAAATCTAACTAGAAATTTTGACTCTCTAAAGAAAAAAGAAAAATATTTGCATCCAATCCATTAGTCCGTATTCTTAACACCCATAGACTAACCGAACCCAATTACAAGGATTGGCTCTGAAACTTTAAAATTATTTTAAATTTTGAGAAGTTGACTCATGTATTAGACCGGGATCCCCCCACCTTACTAGCTCATCCATCTGCTGAACAGCAAGCGTATCTTGACAAGTGGATCGATGAAGATAATAAGATCAGATACTATATATTGGGCTCAATGTATAATGAGCTTTAGTGCCAACATGAAGATATCAAGACTGCCCATCAAATGTTGGCTCACCTGCAAGAGTTGTTTGGTGAACAGAGTCATGCAACCAAATATCAGATCACTAAATAACTATTTAAGGCTAAAATGCATGATGAGCAGTTAGTCCAAGATCATTATCTGATGATGATCAAGGACTTGGAAGAGCTTGAGAAGCTTGGAGTGAAGTTAGACCAGGATATGTAGAATGATATAATTCTGCAATCCTTGACTGATGCGTATGGACAGTTTATCATGAACTATCATATGCATAAACTTTAGAATACTCTGATCGAGCTTATGAATATGCTGGTTGCTGCTGAGCTTTTTATAAAAGGTTCTAAAGGCTCGGTACTTGCTATGGAATGGACTTCTTCCAAGAGAAAGTCTTTTGAAAAGAAGTTTGTGAAAAAGCAGAAGGTGGAAGGTTGAAAGAAAAAGAAGACAGAGCTGAAGAAGAAGATCGCTGACAAAGGAAGGTATTTCCACGATAGTACTGACGGCCATTGAAAGTGGAACTACCCTAAATACCTTGCCACCCTAAAGAATAAGAAGGAGATAGGTCCTTCTGAAGGTATGCTCGTTATTGAATCTAACCTTATAATTTCTTCTACATCCAGTTGGGTGCTTGACTCTAGTTCTAGTGCTCATTTGTGTACTTTCATGCAGGATCTTGAGGATAGCAGGAGGCTGAGGGATGCTAAGATGATCCTATGTGTTGAAAATGGAGCAAGGGTTGCTACTGTGGTCGTGGAAATCTACCCTCTTTGACCATCATCTGGCTTAGATTTAGTACTTAAGGATTGTTATATGTGCCTACTACAAGTAGAAATTTGATTTCTATTTCATGTTTAGCATAAGAAGGCTATGTAATTAGTTTTCTTAAGGACCATTGTAATATTCTTTATGAAAGAAATAAAATTGCAAGTGGTTTTCTTATTAACGATCTCTACCAGTTACATATTGATGTACATATCTTTAATATCGAGTAAAATATGAATACTATAGGATCAAAATGACCCAGGGATAGTCCAAACAATAGGTATCTATGGCACCTAAGGCTAGGTTATATAGTAGAAGATAGGGTTAACAAATTGGAGAAAATCGAGCTATTGAGTTCATTGACTTTTGAGTCATATCCAATTTGTGAATCATTTCTTCATGAAAAAATGACTAAGATCTCTTTTGTAGGACATGGGGAAAAAGCCACCGATCTACTTGCCCCAGTACATACTGATGTGTGCAGCCCATTTGATGTGCCGACTAGAGACAACTTTATCTATTTCATAACCTTTACCGATGATTTATCTCGGTATGGGTATGTGTATCTTATGAGACATAAGTCTATAGTCTTTGAAAAGTTTAAGAAATTCAAACATGAAGTGGAAAAGCAAATTGAAAAACCCATTAAGGTTCTTCAATCAGATCGAGAAGGTAAATATCTTAGTCAGAAATTCCTGGACTATCTTAAGCAATATGGCATAGTCTCTCGATGGACTCCACCTAGAATACCTCAACTCAATGGAGTTTTAGAACGGAGGAATTGGATCCTATTAGATATGGTTCTATCCATGATGAGCTTCACAGACCTTCTTGATTTTCTTTAGAGATATAGTCTGTTAACTACTATATATTTACTGAATAGGATTTTCTCTAAAACCGTTCCTACCCCACCGTATGAGATATGGCATGGTAAGAAACCAAATTTGAGTCATCTTAGAATTTGGGGTTATCCGGCTCATGTCAAAAGACAACAAGTAGACAAGTTTGACAATAGGTCCTTTAAAGCTCGATTCATAGGATATCCTAAAGAGTCATTAAGATATGATTTCTACATTCCAGAAGACCACAATGTGATTGTGAGTTGGCATGCTATCTTTCTTGAAAAATAGTTTATTCAAGATGGTGGCATTAAAAAGTAGATCAAGCTCGAGGAGAAAGTCTTCCAAGAGCAACGAGCTAAGAACCCTATGGAACCAAATCAGGTTGAGCCAATACAATCACTACCTCCTCCACCTCGTAGATCAAAAAGAATTTTCCATCCTCCTGAGAGGTACATAAGTACTATTTCAGAGAAAGTAGAGAAAATATTCCTCATAGGTAATGAGGTTCATGGTGATGATCCCAAAATAAATGATGAGGCGATATCGGATATCGACTTTGAGAAATGGTTAGAGGTCAGGCACTTGCATGGCTAGATCCAGAACCTTCCGCTGCATACAGGATCATCAATGGATAATAGGATTACCCATATCAAGATAAATTAAATTTGATTTAATTTATCTAGATTTTATTTTATTTTTAAATAATAATAATTAGATCTAAAACATCTTAGATCAGATCTAGATCAAAGAAATTTATTTTTAAAATATATCTCTTGATCTGATCAGATCTGAACGAACCTGATCCAAAAAATCAAGATTTTCCTTCAAATGGTATCAGAGCCAAGGTTCTAAAAGTGTTTAGATCTAATTTTAAATTTATTTTAATTAGAAAATAAGTGATTTTAGATGTCACATGAGATGTGATCAGATCTGAAATCAGAAAAAATTAAAATTAAATGATTTGGATCTAAGATTAGAAAATATGCATGACTAGTTCTAAAATAGAATAGTTCTATAGAATAGTCTTGCATGTTTTTGATTTAATCTGATTAAATCATATTTTAGATCTTTTATTTACTATTTTTTGATATTATAATGGTTATAATAACATCTAAAAAATAGCAAATAAAAATTATTTAATTTTAAATATCATATGAGATATGATTGATGCATGTCTAGACTAGTTGTAGAATAGTTCTACATAATTATCTAGATTAGAATTTATTTTGATTAGATCAATTTAAATCTAATTTTTTAGATTATTATGAGATAATTTAGATCTGAAAATATGCATGATTTGATACATGAGATGTATGCAAAATATGCCATGATTAGATCTAATTTGTATATGAGATATATGATATAGATCTAAAACTATTTTGTAGTATTGCATGTTCCTGATTAAGGCGTTCCTCTTGGCCGTCCGGTCATAAGAACGAAGAAGGGTTTAAAGGCCCTCTCTTTCCATTCGATGGGGTGTTCTTATGATGTGTAGGGGTGCTGCGTGTTCGTCCTTAATCAGAAACCCAAAACTTACTTTCTGCAAAACCCTAGATCCTGAAACCCTAGGATTTATTGTGCATATTTTGTTTATGAACCCTACTTAATTAAGAATTAAGTTTATGGAATATTAATTAGGTCTAAAATTGAGAATTTTAGATCTAAGACATATTCATAATACTGGGTTCGGGCTTGGGTAGCTCAATTAGGTCTAAGCGGTTGATCAAACCGAATCAAGAGTTGGTTAGATGGGATCAACAATGCTTAAATTGACCAGCCTAATAGGATTAAGTCTGGGTCAAGATCGAGTCACGATCAAGCAAGACCTAATTAGGCTCAGAGGTTAGAGTCTGGATTGTAGGCTAACCCAATTGGTTCTGACTCAACAATTTGGTGTCTAAGGTAAGTTTGGCACATACGACCGACTGGTTTTTAATTGGAAGCTACTCGACCTGAATGCGTTCTTGTACGAGTTAATGGCATATTCCTTCCACCGGTCTCACTTACCTGGCCATATCTGTTGACACAGTTCTGATCTGAGGTGGTCAATAATCCGAGCTAACCCATGCCACTAGGTTAGTCATAATTGTTATGACTAATGCCAAGTCTAGTTTAATGAGACCTGAATCAATTCTCCCTAAGAAAAGATTAAGTCTGAGGTCTTCCACCATTGTAGATGTGCGGGCCCTTCCCGGGGTTGATTGTTCTCGGCTGGATACAGTGGCTCAGTTGCACCGGGAAGATGCAACCATGTCTATTAGGCATTGGATGCTATGGGCTGGAGGATGAGTTGGGCTCAATATTTCTGGATACGGTGAGAGACTCAATTAGGAACCCAGTCTATGCAAATGGTGGGTCTGACTTAACTAAGGAGTGGATCAATATTTCCGGATACGGTGAGATTCATGAATTAGAGACCAAGTTTGGGTGCACCATGATTAGAGAATCATTGAACAAGAGTTGTTCACTCATTGGCTAACCCATCACCAATAACTGTTAGGTGAGGTGATGAGTCAGTTGGTGAGACCGCACCACCCACTAGAAATCATTAATCATGGAGATTTTTCGCATCTCTACAGAGGGAGTGTAGGGATCCGAGAAAATAGTGGGAGCTAATTTGTTTAAAAATAAAATCCCTAAACAAATTGGTCAAGTCAAAATTACAGTATCTAACTAGAATCTTTGACTCTCTACAGGAAAAATGTCTGCGTCCAACCCATTGGCACGTATCCTGGACACACATAGACTGACTGGACCCAATTATAAAGATTGGCTCAGGAACTACAAAATTAGTTTTGGGTTCCGAGAAGTTAACCCATGTTTTGGACCAGGACCCTCCCACCTTACCAGCCCGTCCATCCATTGAACAGAGAGCGTCTCTGGAAAAATGGATTAGACGAAGATAATAAGGCCAGATATTACATGTTGGGCTCGATGTCTGATGAGCTCCAGCGCCAACATGAAGATATCGGGACTGCTCGCCAAATGTTGGCTCACCTGCAGGAGATGTTTGGTGAACAGAGTCGCGCAGCCAAATATCAAGTCACGAAATGACTTTTTAAGGCTAAGATGCGTGATGGGCAGTCAGTCCAAGATCACTGTCTGACAATGATCAAGGACATGGAAGAGCTTGAGAAGCTCGGTGTGAAGTTGGACTTGGACCTGCAGAACGATATTATTCTGCAATCCTTGACTGATGCATATGGGCAATTCATCATGAATTACCACATGCATAAACTTCAAAATTCCTTGGCCGAATTAATGAATATGCTGGTTACCGCTGAGCTTTCTATGAAAGGTTCTAAAGGCTCAGTTCTTGCTATGGAACGGACTTCTTCCAAAAGAAAGTCTTATGGAAAGAAAAAGAAGTCTGTGAAAAAGCAAAAGGTGGAAGGATCAAAGAAGAAGAAGGCAGAACCGAAGAAAAAGGCCGATGGTCAAAGGAAAGTGTTTCCATTGCAACAGCGACGGCCATTGGAAGCGGAACTGCCCTACTTACCTGGCCACCCTGAAGAACAAGAAGGAAGGTCCTTCTGGAGGTATGCTCGTTATTGAGTCTAACCTTACGGTTTCTTCTGCATCCAGTTGGGTGCTTGACTCTGGTTCTAGTGCTCATCTGTGCACTTCCATGCAGGGTCTTGAGGATAGCAGGAGGCTGAGGGATGGAGACATGATCCTACGCATCGGTAATGGAGCAAGAGTTGCTGCAGTAGCGTGGGAACATACCCTCTTCGATTACCATCTGGTTTAGACTTAGTTTTGAAAGACTGTTATTATGTGCCTGCAGCTAGCAGGAATTTGATTTCTGTTTCATGCTTAGCACAAGAAGGTTATGTGATTCACCTTCTTTAAGGACCATTGTAACATTCTTTATGAAAGAAATAAAATTGCAAATGGTTTCCTTATTAATGGTCTTTATCAGCTACATATTGATGTACCTGTTCTAACTATCGAGCAAAACGTGAATGCCAAACGACCTAGGGATAGTCCAAACGACAGATATCTATGGCACCTGAGATTAGGTCATATAGCAGAAGATAGGATCAACAAATTGGAGAAAAATGGGCTATTGAGTCCATTGACTTTCGAGTCATATCCAACTTGTGAATCTTGTCTTCAAGGCAAAATGACTAAACTCCCTTTTGTTGGACATGGGGAGAGGGCCACAGATCTCCTTGCCCTAGTACATACTGATGTGTGCGGCCCATTTGATGTGCCGGCTAGAGGCAATTTTGTCTACTTCATTACCTTTACCGATGATCTGTCTAGGTATGGGTATGTGTATCTTATGAGACACAAGTCTGAAGCTTTTGAAAAGTTCAAAGAATTCAGACATGAAGTAGAAAAACAAACTGGAAAACCCATTAAGGTTCTTCGATCAGATCGAGGAGGTGAATACCTTAGCCGGGAATTCCTAGACTATCTTAAGGAAAATGGCATAGTCTCTCAATGGACTCCACCAGGAACACCTCAACTCAACGGGGTTTCAGAATGGAGAAATCGGACTCTATTGGATATGGTTCGATCCATGATGAGCTTCACAGACCTCCCTGATTTTCTTTGGGGACACTCATTGTTAACTTCAATTTATCTACTGAATAGGGTTCCCTCTAAAACCGTTCCTACCACACCGTATGAGATATGGCACGGTAAGAAACCAAGTCTGAGTCATCTCAGAATTTGGGGTTGTCCGGCTCATGTCAAAAGACAACAAGCGGACAAGTTAGAGTTTAGGTCCTTTAGAGCTCGATTCATAGGATATCCTAAAGAGTCATTAGGATACTATTTCTACATTCCAGAAGACCACAATGTGATTGTGAGTCGACATGCCATCTTTCTTGAAAAATAGTTTATTCAAGATAGCGGCATTGGAAAGCAGATTAAGCTTGATGAGAAAGTCTCACAAGTACAACGAGCTAAGGACCAATTGGAACCAAATCAGGTTGAGCCAATAAGAACACTACCTCCTCCACCTCGTAGATCGGAAAGAGTTTTCCGTCCCCCTGAAAGATACTTAGGTATTATTTCAGAGGAGTAGAGGAAATGTTCCTCGTAGGTAATGGTGCTCATGGTGATGATCCCAAAACCTACAACGAGGCGATATCAGATATCGACTCCGAGAAATGGCTAGAGGCAATGCAGTCAGAAATTGACTCGATGCACTCAAACCAAGTCTGGACCTTGGTAGATCCACCAGAAGGTATAGTACCTATTGGGTGTAAATGGATCTTCAAGAGAAAGATTGGTGCAGATGGGAATGTGGAGACATTCAAGGCTAGACTAGTGGCAAAAGGTTATAGTCAACGCGAAGGCATTGACTATCAGGATACCTTTTCCCCAGTGGCTATGCTAAAATCCATCCGCACATTGCTTGCCGTTGCAGCCTATTTCGATTATGAAATATGGCAAATGGACGTGAAAACGGCATTCCTTAAATGGATATCTTGAGGAAGATATCTATATGGAACAGCCGCTAGGTTTCACATCCAGTGATACTGATCACAAGGTTTGCAAGCTGCAAAGGTCCATATATGGACTTAAGCAAGCATCTCGGAGCTGGAACACTCGTTTCAATGATGTGATCAAAAAGTTTGGTTTCATCAAAAATGAAGAGGAACCATGTGTTTTCAAAAAGGGTCAGTGGGAGCGCTGTTGTCTTCCTCGTATTGTACGTGGATGACATCCTCCTTATTGGGAATGATATTCCCATGTTGACATCAGTCAAAATATGGTTGTCCAAGGAATTCTCCATGAAAGACCTAGGTGAAGCATCCTTTATTCTAGGAATTAAGGTCTATAGGGATAGACCGAATAGGATGCTAGGACTTTCACAGAAGATGTACATAGAGGAAAGTACTAAAGAGGTTTAGTATGGAAAACTCTAAGAGGGGATTAATACCCTTCAGACATGGTATTCATCTTTCCAAGAAGATGTGCCCCAGCACACCTGAGGAAATAGAACGCATGAGCAAGATCCCTTATGCTTCTGCAATAGGGAGCCTCATGTATGCCATGCTATGTACACGACCTGATATAGCCCATGCTGTGAGTGTCACAAGCAGATATCAGTCAAATCCAGGTGAAGAACACTGGACTTCTGTGAAATGTATCCTTAAGTACTTGAGAAGAACTAAGGATATGATGTTGGTCTTTGGTAATGGAGAACTCCAAGTCCAGGGATACACAGACTCGGATTTCATGTCCGATATAGATGATCGAAAGTCGACATCTGGGAGTCTGTTTGTGTGCAATGGTGGTGCTGTCAGCTGGAAGAGTTCCAAGCAAACTGTGATAGCAGATTCCACCATGGAAGCAGAATATATCGCTGCATCAGAGGCTGCGAAGGAAGCATTCTGGTACAAGAAGTTTGCTGCAGAAATTGGAGTAATGCCATCAGATGCCATTCCTCTATACTGCGACAACAATGGCGCCATAGCCCTTGCTAAGGAGCCGAGGTCTCACCAGAAATCCAAGCACATTGAGCGGCGATACCACCTCATCCGCGATTACCTCGAGAAGGGTTACGTCGAGGTCAAGAGAGTCAACTCCACAGATAATGTGGCAGACCCACTTACAAAGCCGTTGGGCCAGCAGAAGATCGAAGCCCACCTTGAGAAGATGGGACTTAGACTTGTAGCCAATTGGCTTTAGGACAAGTGGGAGATTGTTAGATATATGTGCCCTAGAAGCCAGAATTGGCTGACACTTGTAATACACTTCTAGGGGCAAAATTATAATTTTGACTATAATCAATAAAATGGGTTATTTTCTATCACATATGTGTATTTAGTGTCTGTGATACATCCTTTGAGTTAATGGTAATGATAATTCATATTTTCAAGAGTTGAAAATTTAAGACATGAATAATCATTATTAACTCATAAAATGCTCCCGACCATAGGATCATCACGAGGATGGTGATTGATCCGGAAGGTTGGTGTACAATCGCTTCTCTTTAGTAGATGAGTCTTGAGTCTACGGTGTGGAGACACCGGAGCGAGAGTACAGGTACTCGTTAGAGAACGAGGGCACTGAGCGTGACCACCTCGAGTAGTCATTAGGGAGTCTACCTTCTCGTCAATGACTGACTCGATGCTGCAGTAGTGTGTCTGGTTCTTTGACCTGAGATGCATCGGCAGTTCACCTTGAGGGTGTTATAGTTTGACTACACCATTACTCGGTCTCCTAGCCATATGGAACCCTGAGGTGTATGTTGGCTATAGCATGTTCATTGTAGGAACGAGGTGTGATGGGATCAAGATTGGAATTATCTACAGGGTTCGTTGTCGGCAGAGGGTGTAGTAAGGTCGTGAGTGAAATGATTGAGGAAAGAAGTGCCAGGAGCGCATGGCGATTGGCAGAGGTGACTATACAGATCAGTTTTATTGTAAGAGTTGTGTGTTGATTATTGATCTCGTTGGGGGAGATAATAATGAGTTGATCATCATAAAATGAAACGAACTGAGTGGTTGACGAGTTCAACTTAAGGAGCTAATCTGATCGTGGGCTCAGAGATAGAAGGACTTAAATCACCAGGTAGCTGCCAAGAGGTTCGCATTCAGTTCTGATGGTTGCCACCATATATTACTAGGTGTCATGGTGGATTTTCGGGAGCAATTAGAATGTTTAGATGATCGATCATTGTTCAAGTACAGAAGATGTTCTGATCCATCGAAGGAGTTTTATGATGTCGATGATAGATATCATGTACATATAATTACCATACAGATGAAATAACTGATCACCAAATAAGGGTTTGAATCTGGTGACTACAATTAATCTGATTCCAGTTTATTGATCTGAATGAGATTCAATTAGGTTCAAGAAAATGTGCTAGCACTCGATTGACCTAGAGTTCTCTTGTTTGCTATCATAAATAGTTAGTCTACTCTGAGAGCCAAAGGGTTTGTGCTTAATCAGATGCCTTTTCATATGGTCTGACTGAGGGTTCAAGTCAAACAGGTTGTCTTATCTTGTAAGACATTACCTGCCATTTTTGGTCAGTGCCATTTCTGTTCTTTTATTGGTCAAAGTCTACTTTGACTGGTAAATGTTGACCATTGACACTTTGACTTTTGACCACATGTGCATTCACCCTTTGGAGAGCTGGTGGGTGGTCTGTCCCCTGCCGAACCTGCAAGAAGAAGGGCGCACAACCACGGGCCTAATGTGTGCAGGGCATGGAGCCTAGGAGTCCCTTGTTGGCAGGGACTCCATCTCCTTTTTGGATTCCAATTAGAGTTCTTGCTAAGAAACATTTTGATGATCTTAGGCACACTCTAAGGAGGATCCAGGAGACTCTATTTCCACCAATCAGATTTAGATTGATTTTACAAAAGGTTATGATTGGTTGGGTAAGAAGGAGTGAGTTAGGATAAGTAGTTATATAAATGACCCTGCCCAAACTCAAGAAAAAAAAATTTGAATGATTGAAAGCAATCACAATTTCCATTGCCAAGGTTGCCTCTCCCTCATCTCCATGCCACAACATTCACTTCCTTGCTCCACATGTCCAAAAGGAGTTTTGAATTTTTTGTTGGTGCGATCCAGATCAAGAAGGAAGCGATAAACAAGAAGGCTGCACTGTTGCAAAGGATGACTGCTGATCTTACAAGGAGTTTTGAAGATCCTCTAGATCAGATCTTTATCTAATTTTTGGAGATGTTGCTAGACGAAGAAGAGGATCAGCAATCACATGCCTAAGGTGGATTACTGGTTAGAGTCAGAGTCTTGCTGGCTAGATCAGAACCTTCGCTGCATAAGGATCATCAAGGTATAGGATTACCCAATTATGGAAATTAATTTTGATTATTTAAATACGATTTTATTTTATTTTTAAAAATAATATTAATTAGATTAAAATATTCATTAATATAGATCAAAGAAAATTTTTTGAAAATATATCTCTTGATCTGATAGATTGAACGAACCTGGATGAATCAGATTTTCCTTCACTGGTATCAGAGCCAGGTTCTAAAATTTTAGATCTGAATTTAAATTTATTTAATTAGAAAAAATTGATTTTAGATGTCACATGAGATGTGATCAGATCTAAATAGAAAAAAATTAAAATTAATGATTTGGATTAAGATTAGAAATATAGCATGACTAGTTTTAAATAGAATAGTTTATAGAATAGTCTTGCATGTTTTATTTATTGATACTATATTATTTAGATCTATTTATTTCTATTTTTATATTATAATGGTTATAATAACATCTAAAAAATAGCAAAATAAAATTATTTAATTTTAATATATATAGAGATTGATGATGTTGTGTTAGACTAGTTGTGAATAGTTCTACATTATTTCTAGATTAGTTTATTTTGAAATTTAATTTAAATCTATTTTTAGATTATTATGAGATAATTTAGATCTGAAAAATGCATTTGATGTACATGAGATGTATGCAAAATATGCCATGATTAGATCTATTTGTATATGAGATATATGATAAGATCTAACTTTTTGTAGTATTGCATGTTCCTGATTAAGGCGTTTCTCTTGGCCGTCGGTCATAAGAATGAAGAAGGGTTTAAGGCCCTCTCTTTTCATTCGATGGGTGTTCTTATGAGTAGGAGTGCTGCGTTTCAGTCCTTAATCAGAATCAATAACTTATTTTGAAAACCTAGATCTGAACCCTAGATTTATTTGCATATTTTTTTATGAACCCTACTTAATTAAAATTAAGATTATGAATATCAATTAGGTCTAAAATTGAGATTTAGATCTAAGACATTTCTAAAATCTGGATTAGGGCTTGGGTAGTTCAATTAGGTCTAAGCGGTTGATCACCGAATTCGATGATTGGTTAGATGGGATCAACAATCTCAAATTGATCAGCCTAATAGGATTAAGTCTGGGTCAAGATCGAGCTAGATCAAGCAAGACCTATATAGGGTTCAGAGGTTAGAGTCTGGATTGTAGGTAACCCATTGGTTTGTTATATATTGGTGTTAGGTAAGTTTTTGGCACATACGACCGATGGTTTTTAATTGGAAGTCATCGACTTAATTGGCTCTTGTAGAGTTAATGGCATTTTTCCACCGGTCTCACTTACCTGGCCATATCTTTGACACTAGTTTGATCTGAGTGGTCAATAATTGAGCTAACCATGCACTAGGTTAGTCATAATGTTATGACTAAGAGTCTAGTTTAATGAACCTGAATCAATTCTCCCTAAGAAAAGATTAAGTCTGAGAGGTCTTCACATTTAGATGTGCGGGCTTCCGGGGTTTGATTGTTCTGATTGGATACAGTGGTCAGTTGCACCAGATGAAGGCAAGAATGTCTATTTAGGCATTGGATGCTATGGGCTGGAGGATGAGTTGGGCTCAATATTCGATACGGTGAGAGACTCAATTAGGAAACTAGTCTTGCAAATGGTGGGTCTGACTTAACTAAGGAGTGGATCAATATTCCGGATAGGTGAGATTCATGAAATAGAGAAAAAGTTTGGGTGCACCATGATTAGAGAATCATTGAAACAAGAGTTGTTGTTCATCTATTGGTAACCATCACCAATAACTGTTAGGTGAGGTGATGAGTCAGTTGGTGAGACCACCACCCACTAGAAATCATTATATGGGAGGATTTTCGCATCTCTATAGAGGGAGTGTAGGGATCCGAGAATTAGTGGGAGCTAATTTGTATTAAAAATAAAATCTCTAAAAAATTGGTCAAGTCAAAATTACAGTATCTAACTGAATCTTGATCTCTATGGAAAATGTCTGCGTCAACCCATTAGACGTATCCTGACACACATAGACTGACCGACACTAATTACAAAGATTGGCTCAGGAACTACAAATAGTTTTGGTTTGAGAAGTTAACCCATGTTTGGACCAGAACCTCCCACCTTTTACAGCCGTCCATTTTGAATAGAGACGTCTTTGGAAAATGGATAGACAAGATAATAAGGCAGATATTACATGTTGGCTCGATGTCTGATGAGCTCCAGCACAAATGAGGATATCGGGACTGCTCGCCAAATGTTGGCTCACCTGAGGAGATGTTTGGTGAAATGAGTCGCGCAGCATAATCAAGTCAGAAAACTTTTTAAGGCTAAGATGCGGATGGCAGTAGTCCACGAATCACTTACTGACAATGATCAAGGACATGGAGAGCTTGAGAAGCTCGTGTGAAGTTGACTTGGACATGAAAGAATATATTCTGCAATCTTGACTGATGCATATGGCAATTCATATGATTACCACATTGCATAAATTCAATTCCTTGCGATTAATGAATATGTGCTGTACGTATAGCGTTCTATGAAAGGTTCTAAAGGCTAGTCTTGTATGGAAGACTCTTCCAAAAGAAAGTCTATGGAAAGAAAAAGAAGTCTGTGAAAAAGCAAAGGTGAAGGATAAAGAAGAAGAAGGCAGAGCAAAGAAAAGCGATGTCCAAAGAAAGTGTTCATGCATACAGCGCGCCATTGAAGGGAACTGCCTTACTACCTGACCCTGAAGAAAAGAAGGAAGGCCTTCTGGAGGTATGCCGTTATTGAGTCTAACCTTACGATTTCTTCGCATCCAGTTGGGTGCTTGACTCTGGTTCTAGTGTCTATCTGTGCACTTCCATGCAGGATCTTGAGGAAGCAGGAGGTGAGGGATGGAGATCATGATCGTAAGCGTTGCGTGCAGTAGATGCTGGGAACTACCCTCTCGATTAATCTGTTTAGACTTAGTTGGAAAGGTAATAGTTTTAGTGTCCGTGCAGGCTTTCTAGAATTTGATTCGCGTATGGTTTTGCATGACTTTCTAAGGAAGTTGTATGGATCACTTCTTTAAGAGGCCATTGGTTTTTTTTGAACAGAAATAAAACTTGAAGGTTTCTATTATGGTCTTTATCAGCTACATATTGATGTACTTATTCTAACTATTCGAGCAATGTGAATGCAAGACTACGGGATGTCAAAGAGATATCTATGGCACCTGATATAGGTCATATAGAGAAGATGAGATCAACAAATTGGAGAAAATAGGCTATTGAGTCCTTGACTTTTCGAGTCATATCCACTTTGAATCTTTCTTCAGAGCAAAATGACTAATTCTTTTGTGGACATTGGGAAAGGGACAAAAGTTTGGTTTCATCAAGAACGAGGAGGAATCATGTATTTTCAAAAAGATCAGTGGGAGCGCTATTATCTTTCTCGTACTATATGTGATGATATCCTTTTTATTGTGAATGATACTTTCATGTTGACCACAGTTAAAATATGGTTATCTAAAGAATTCTCCATGAAAGATCTAAGAGAAAGCATCCTTCATTATAGAAATTAAGGTCTATAGAGATAGACCGAATAGGATGCTAGGTCTTTCATAGAAGATGTACATAGAAGAAGTGCTAAAGAGGTTTAGCATGGAAAACTCTAAGAGGGGATTAGTATCCTTCAGACATAGCATTCATCTCTCCAAGAAAATGTGTCCCAACACACCTGAGAAGATTGAACGCATGAGCAAGATCCCTTTTGCTTCAGCAATAGGGAGCCTTATGTATGCCATGTTATGTACACAACTTGATATAGCCCATGCTGTGAGTGTCATGAGCAGATATTAGTCAAATTTAGGTGAAGAATACTGAACTTTTATGAAATGTATCCTTAAGTACTTGAGAAGAACTAAGGATATGTTTTTGGTTTTTGGTAATAAAGAACTCCAAGTCTAGGGGTATACAGACTTGAATTTTATGCCCGATATAGATTATCAAAAGTCGACATCTGGGAGTCTGTTTGTGTATAATGGTGGTGCTGTCGGTTGGAAGAGTTCCAAGCAGATAGTGATAGCAGATTCCACTATGCAAGCAGAGTACATCGCTGCATCAGATGCTACGAAGGAGGCATTCTGGTATAAGAAGTTCACTACAGAGATCGGAATGATGCCATTGGATGCCATTCCTCTATACTACGATAATAATGGTGCCATAGCCCTTGCTAAGGAGCTAAGGTCTCATAAAAAATTCAAGCACATCAAGCGGCGATACCATCTCATCCACGATTACCTCAAGAAAGATTATGTCGAGGTCAAGAGAGTCGACTTCGTAGATAATGCGGCAGACCCACTTACAAAGCCATTGGGCCAGTAGAAGATCGAAGCCCACCTTGAGGAGATGGGACTTAGATTTGTAGCCAATTGGCTTTAGGTCAAGTGGAAGTTTGTTAGATATGTATGCCCTAGAAGTCAGATTGGCTGATACTTATAATACACTTCTAAGGGCAAAATTATAATTTTAATTATAAATAATAAAATGGGTTATTTTCTATCATAGTGTGCATTTGAAAGTATCTGTGATGCATCCATTAAGTTAATGGTAACGATAGTTCATATTTTCAAGAGTTGAAAATTTAAGATATGAATTTTTATTATTAACTCATAAAATGCTTCCGATTATAGGATCATCATCAGGATGATGATTGATCCAGAAGGTTGGTATATGATCGCTTCTTTAGGATAGATGAGTCTTGAGTCTATGGTGTAGAGACATCGGAGCGAGAGTACAGATACTCGTTAGAGAACGAGGGCACTGAGCGTGACCACCTCGAGCAGTCATGAGGAATTCTACCTTCTCGTCGATGACTGGCTCGAAGATGCAGTGGTGTGTCTAGTTCTTTGACCTAAGGTGCATCGACAGTTCACCTTAAGGGTGTTATAGTTTGACTACACTATAACTCGATCTCCTAGCCATTCAAAATTCTGAGGTGTATGTTGGCTATAGCATGTTCATTGTAGGAATTGGATTGCACCAATAGGGGATCTTATTCTACCTGGTAGTTATGAGGGCAACCTTACTGATGATTCATGAGAAATTCAAAGTCCATAAAAGGCCCATTGGCCCATTTGGTTTTAGAGTCAAATAATAGAAATGAGTTTCTATTAGGGGTTTTCACATTTGGACTTGAATCAAGATTAATTCATATGACATATAGGGTTTAACGAGATCACCTTAACCCTATTCACAGGCACAAGATCGGGGAACCTAATCACAAGATAACTGCTCGAGAGTCACTTTCAGTACTAATGTGTCACCATATCTACTAGGTGTCACTGATGATTGAAGCATTAGAATATTTGGAATATAGATCAACTAGTTGTTTGATCAAAAAGTTTTGATCCTCGGTATGATATATTCATGATTTCTATGATAGATATCGCAATATATTCCATTACCATATGAATGAACCTAACTGTCACATAACAAGGTTTAGATCTAATGTTTCAATTAGACTAACCCAGTTCAATTAATTAATAAATCAATTAGTTTAAGGAAATCTGCTAGCACACATTGAGCCTATATTCTCTTTAATAATCATTAAGCTTATCCAACTAAGCCAATTGTGTTCGAGCTCACTCAGAAACCTTACTTTTTTTCTGAGCTGTTTCAGATCAAAAAAGTGTCTAATTAGAGATAAAATTTAAAAAACAAAATTATTCGATACCTGCTATTCCTATTTCAACATTAGTCAAATATTGACCTGGAACTTGATTCTACCCATATTCATGCGCCGATAGAGAGTACCTGGGCTTTATCCCCTGTAAATATATACAGTGAGAGGTCATGCCTAGGGAGCATGCACTCATAAGGATAAGGATTCCCATACAATGGACTCTAGGGTCTTCAGGGATTAAAACTCTATGCACCAGAACTCATGTTGACCTAGTCTGTGCTCTTAGGAGGATTTTGAGGACTTCTCATCTATTGGATCAGATATGTCTTCCATGGTCATATGTCTTCCATCAATCAGATTAAATGCTATAGCTCAAAGTGTGTGATGCTGGATGTGCACTGCATGCGCAGTAGGATCTATATTAAACCCTATACGCGCTAGATTTTCATGCTTTACTTAGCCCATCCACCAAAGCTTTCTCCCTCCTTCTCCATGCCACCCCTGGTCCCTCTCTCCTCTCCTGCCCAAGGTTTGGGCATGAATAGCTCATCTAACAAGTAGAATGCCAAGAAAGAAGAAGCAGCATGTTGTAATAGACAATGATAGTTCTTCAAAAGGATTTTGAAGACTCAAGATCAATCTATATCTAATTTTGGAGGATTGATGAGAGGGGAAGATCTCAGATCCTCCTAGTAGATATCGTGAGTAGCACTTGCGTGGCTACAATAAAACCTCAATGAAACATCGTAATCATCACAGATAATTGATATCAAAAAAGATATAATTAATTAAATTCAATTTTTTTTTATTTTATATTTATTTTAGATCAATAGATCAGATCTGAGAAAGTCTGATCTAATTAAGATCTCAGAGAAAACTGTTTTGAAATATCTCTTCTGATCCAATCAGATCTAACAACCTACCGAAATAGATTCTTTTCTTCAATTTCATGCATATAGGAGATAACCCAAATTATAAGGCTTTCTTAGATTTAGGGCAAATGTTAATTATTTACCATATTAGTATATAAGCAATTAGTTGGGAAACTAAACCTACAGGAATGACTCTACAATTAGCATATCAGCCTAAAATCCTAAAGGGGGCAGTAAAGATGTGTAATTAAGGTTAGTATTATCTATCTATAACTTCTCATCTAGACCAACTATCACAACCAAAGTCACATCCTTTTTGTAGATATTTTTTGTCATAGTTAACGCACAACAAATAAATGATGATGAAACTCACTTGAACATGTCTAAAGTTAGATATTTATGACTAAATAGGAAACAAATCGTTAATTGGTTCAAAATACATAGAACCCACTACTGAACATGAGATCAACTATGAATTATTAAGACAAGAGATAAAGGTCAATGAAATCGTTCATTGATAATCATAAGATGAGTCAATGAGTCTCCTGATCCCTGGATAGTGAACATAACAAACATTATGGGAAGCAACAGTTAGAGCTCAGATTCCCTAAGTCTGAAATATGCTATCAGGTTATCAAAATCTACCATAATATTTTAGCAACCTAATCCACACAAAAGGAGACTATTGACATCCTTAAAAATAAACATATATGGACCAGGCGATTAAAAATTATTCCTCGTGTTCAACATTAGAATTACTTATTAGAGGACTAAACAAAAGATTTGAGAACATGCAGGTTTCATCATAATTTCAAATGTTTTTCAAAATATAAGCATTGAAAACATAGATTAACTATTAATCTACATATGATTATCAATAAACCTACATAAGAATTATAAATTTATGATGTAAATAAAATCTTAAATTTAGTTAATCAAATGGTATGTTATATCATACTAATCTAAACATCTTATCTACTTAGATCACATCTAATCACAAAGATCATATTCTTACCTTGCGTGGTCGAAACTTCATGGTGAATCGATTGTTGTCTGGGCTGCACAAGCATTCACCTCTATAGTGATCCCACGAACTGCAACACAATCAAAGGTTCCAATGAGATTCGCTCGAATTGCAGCTTCTCCGATCCCCTTGATGGATAATCAAATACATGTTTTTGACTCTTGATATCCAAGAGATAAGAAACGAGGAATAATGGTATCATCTGATTTCTATAATAAAAAATAAAATTAAGAAAAAATAATTCAAGAAGATAAATCTTCTCTTAGGACATTAAGGTTGATGTCCTAAACATTCTATGCAGACAGAGAAACCTTCTCTCTAAAATTTTTTCTAATTTTAATTCTAGATTTTTTGATTTTTCATACAAAAATCTCATAAGAAAAGAAAAAGAAGGTTCTCAAGAATCTAGAGAACTTTTTTCTTCTCTCTCTCATAGAATAACAGATCATGTCAAAATTAACCCAGCCCCAAACAACATAAAGCACTCATCCATCCCAATCTCTCTCTCTCTCTCAATTTTATCATTATAAATAAAATAGAAAGAGAGAAACATAAAAGAAAAATATAAGAGAAGACAATCTTCTCTTACCTTATCTCTTCAAGACATCAATCTTTGATGTCTTAATTAAAGGCCCTTCTCCATGAATCTTGGCACCACAAATCCTCCATGCCTTCTCCTCCTTATCCTCTAATTTTTTATAATTTTACTAGGATTTTTCATGTCCTAAAACCATCTCATAAGAGGCATCCACCTTTTATTGCAAGACTAGGTCAAAACCTAGTCAAAGGAGGGTTGGACGCCCTTCCCACTTATTTTTTCATGTAAACACTGATTCTCATACACAAAAGTAAGGGAGAAAGGGCTGAATAAGATAAAGGGGTGTGGATAGAGTTGGCGCACAAGGGAGGAAGGAGTTTGGATCAAAGAAGACTCTACAAAGTGGGAAACAATTTCCAACTTCCATCTAGTTTTGATCAAGTCAAAATATATTCCAAATAATCTGATAGGTGGGGCATGGGGACCTCTAATTGGCATGGGAATGTTCATGTAAATCTCAAAAAAAATATATGTGGGCATGGGCTTTCTTAGGTGCAAGAGAAAGAGAGAGAGTCCCAGTCCAACTGGGACTCCTCTTGTTTGACTACGTCAAAATTATTTTAAACCTAATTTAAATCCTATTTAAATTAGATTAAATACAATCCAATTAAGGTTAATCCTAGTATAACTAGAAGCTCAATTAAATCAGATTAAATCAAGATTTAAATCTGATTTAAATCCCAAGTCAATCAGGTGCACCCAAGTCCTAGTCAAATAAGGAATTGCTCTTTCTTGCAATTGACTTATCCAATAAACCAACTAGACTTAATATAATTAAATTTAAATTAATTTTAATTAAATTTAATTTAATTAAATTTGATCTTTGCCTGATTGCTCAATCAAATTAAGTCAATTAGCAATGCAATTGCTAATCAATCCTCCTACAACACTTGCATTAGGTCAAACATCAATCGCATTGAATGTTTGACCTCGAAATGATTCTCAATCATCAATTAACCATCTAATTAGGTTACAAGCTCTAATGTGTGTGACCCCATAGGTTCGAACCTAAGCTGATAGTGTTAGATATGTGTGCCCTAGAAGCCAGAATTGGCTGACACTTGTAATACACTTCTAGGAGTAAAATTATAATTTTGACTATAAATAATAAAATAGATTATTTTCTATCACATATGTGTATTTAGTGTCTATGATATATTCCTTGAGTTAATGGTAATGATAATTCTTATTTTTAAGAGTTAAAAATTTAAGACAAGAATTTTCATTATTAACTCATAAAATGCTTCTGACCATAGGATCATCATGAGGATGGTGATTGATTCGAAAGGTTAGTGTACAATCACTTCTTTATAGTAGATGAGTCTTGGATCTATGGTGTAGAGACATCGAAGTGAGAGTACAGGTACTCGTTAGAGAACGAGGGCACTGAGCATGACCACCTTGAGTAGTCATAAGGAAGTCTACCTTCTTGTCAATGACTAACTCGAAGCTACAGTGGTGTGTCTGATTCTTTGACCTGAGGTGCATCGATAGTTCACCTTGAGGGTGTTATAGTTTGACTACACTATGACTCGGTCTTCTAGCCATTCGAAATTCTGAGGTGTATGTTGGCTATAGCATATTCATTGTAGGAATTGGATTGCACCAAGATGGAATCTATCTACCTCGGTGGATGAGAAGCAGCCTATGATGATCATGAGAATCAAGTCCATAAGCCCATGACCATGGTAGAGAGTGAAATAATAGAAAGAGTTTCTATTAAGGTTTTCACATCGGACTTGAATCAAATGATTAAATCATATGATAGAAATTAGGATTTGACGAGTTCACCTTAACCCTAATATGATCGGGGCTAAAGATAGAAGAACTTAATCACATAAGTAGCTGCACCGAGAGGTTTATTTTTAGTTTTGATAGGTTACCACCATATACTGGTAGGTGTAACTGGTGGATTTTGGGAGCAATTAGAATGATTTAGATGATCTATCATTCTAGTTGTCTGAATCAGAAGAGTTCAGATCCATCGAAAAGAGTTTCGATGATGTTGATGATGGAGATCATAACATATCCCATTATCATATAGAACTAAACCTAATTGGATCATATAAACAAGGGTTTAGATCTGGATATCATCAATTGGACTAACCTAGTTCAATTGATTTGAATTAGATTCAATTAGGTTCAATAAAATCATGCTAGCATACGATTGAACCTAACATTCTTCTTTTTCTGCCATTAGAAGCTGTCTCAACTGAGCCAAATAAATTTATGCTCACTCAGGTACCTTTACCTGATCTGACTGAAGCTTGTCCAGATCAGAAAAGGGTTGTCTTAATTTATGAGATAAATTTAAGACAACATCTGCCATTTTTCGTCACCTGCTAATTCTTGTCCTTTGACTTTGGTCAAACATTGACCTTTGACCCTTGGACATCTACCCATGTATCATGCACTTATTAGAGAGTAGATAGGGGCTTGTCCCCTCCCGAAAAATTAGAAAGGAGGGGGTGCATGCCTAGGATGGCGTGCGCCCATGGATAGGAATGCCTGGAATCCCATATGGAGTGACCCTCACCTATAGAGTTTGACCAGTCTTAGGTGCCACCTTAGGATGAATCTATGGGTCTCTCATCTGATTAGATCAGATGATCTCATTCATCCAATCAGATTTAGATCTGATTAAACGAAGCAACGTGATTGGTCGAGGTGATGTGGCACTACATGGCGCAGCAGGATCTATATAAAGACCTATATGCGCCCACTTTTAAGAGACTACTCTCCTAGCCATGCTCCAAGGCTATCCCTCTCACTTCTCCATGCCACCTTCAGGCCATATCTCTCTTCTCCATGCCCAAGGATAGTTGGACTTCAGAATAGTGCGATTCAGGCAAGAAAAGGCTGACGAGAAAGAAAGAAGGCAGCACCACTACAAAGACGACTGCTGATCTTCGAAAGGAGTTTCGAAGAACCTCCAAATCAGATCTAGATCTAATTTTTGGAGATGAGATAAAGAAGAAGAAGATCTTCAGATCCAGTCCAAGTGGATACCGGTAAAGGCCAAGTGCTTGCATGGCTAGATCCAGAACCTCAGGCAATTAGCAAGATCATCAACGGATAATCGGATTACCCATATCAAGGTAAAACTAATTTAGATTTAATTTAATTTAATTTTTTTATTTATTAAATTATAAAATTAGATCTAGAAAATATTAGATCTGATTAGGATCTAAGAAAAAATTTTTGAAATGTGTCTCTTGATCCAATCAGATCTGAACGAACCTGATCCCAGGAAATCAGGATTTTCCTTCAACTGGTATCAGAGCCAGGTTCTTATAAAATTTATTTATATCTAATTTAATCTAATAAATTAGTGATTTTAGATATCACATGAGATGTAATTAGATCTAAAATCATAAAACTAAAAAATTAAAATTAATTAATCTAAATCTAAAATGTATGAGATACATGACTAGACTAGGAATAGAATTATTCTATGTGTAGTCTAATATAATCATAATTTTTATTTGATTAAATATAATTTTTAGATCATTTATTTACTATTTTTTAATCTTATAAATATTATAATCAGATCTAAAAATAGAAAATAATTTAAATTTAATTTGTTCATATGAGATATGATAGTTGCATGTTTAGACTAGTTGTAGAATAGCTCTACAATAGGATCTAGATTAAATTTTATTTGATGAGATCAAATTTAAATTTAATTTTTTAGATGATTATGAGATAATTTAGATCTAAAAAACATGCATGATATGATACATATGATATATACAAAATATGTTTTAATTAGATCAATTTTTATATGAGATATATGCTTAGATCTAATTAGTTTTTGTAGATTAGTTATATTTTTTGATTAAGGCATTCCCCTTGGCCGTTCGGTCATAAGAACAAAGTAGGATTTAAAGATCCTCTCTTTTCATTCAATGGGGTGTTCTTATGATTTGTAGGGGTGCTGCGCGTTCGTCCTTAATCAGAAATTAAAAACTTACTTTCTGCAAAATCTTAGATCCTAAAATCCTAGATCTTATTTACATATTTTATTTTGAACCCTAACTTAATTAGATTAAGATTTTAAAATAATTAGGTCTAAAATTGAGAATTTTCAGATCTAAGGACATGTTCATAAAATTGGGTTTGGGCTTGGGTAGCTCAATTAGGTCTAGTGGTTGATCAAATTGAATCAAGAGTTGGTTAGATGGGATCAATAATGCTTTAAATTACCATCCTAATAGGATTAAGTCTGGGTCAAGATCGAGTCACGTGAGTTATCGGTCAAGCTAAGACCTAATTAGGCTCAGTGGTTAGAGTCTGGATTGTAGGCTAATTCGATTGATTTTGGCTCAATAATTTGGTGTCTAAGATAAGTTTGGTAGATACGACTGACTGGTTTTTAATTGGGAGCTACTCGACCCGAATGCATTCTTATCGAGTTTATGGCATATCCCTTCCATCGGTCTCACTTACCTAGCCATGTTTGTTGACTCAGTTCTGATATGAGGTGGTCAATAATCCGAGATAACCCAAGCCACTAGGTTAGTCATAATGGTTATGACTATGTCAAGTCTAGTTTAATGAGACCTAATCAAATCTCCCTAAGAAAATATTAAGTCTAAGGTCTTCCACCATTGTAGATGTGTGGGTCCTTCCTGAGGTTGATTGTTCTCGGCTGGTTACAGTGGCTCAGTTGCACCGGAAAGATGCAACCATTTCTATTAGGTATTGGATGCTACAGGTTGGAGGATGGATTGGACTCAATATTTTGGATATGGTGAGAGACTCAATTTGAAATCCAATCTATGCAAATGGTGGGTCTGACTTAACTAAGGAGTGGATGAATATTTTGGACATGGTGAGATTCATGAATTAGAGACCAAGATTGGGTGCATCATGATTAGAGAATCATTGAGCAAGAGTTGTTCACTCATTGGCTAACCCATCACCAATAACTATTAGGTGAGGTGATGAGTCAGTTGGTGGGACTGCACCACCCACTAGAAATCATTAATCGTGGAGATTTTTGCATCTCTATAAAGAAAGTGTAGGGATCCAAAAAAATAGTGAAAGCTAATTTATTTAAAAATAAAATTTCTAAACAAATTGGTTAAGTCTTAATTACAATATCTAACTAAAAATTTTGACACTCTACAGAAAAATGTCTGCATCCAACCCACTAGCATGAATCCTGGACACCCATAGACTGACCGAACCAAATTACAAGGATTGGTTTTGGAACTTTAAAATTATTTTGGGTTTTGAGAAGTTAACTCATGTATTGGATCAAGACCCTCCCGCTTTACCAGCTCGTCCGTCCGTTGAGTAGAGAGCGTCTCTGGATAAGTGGACAGATGAAGATAATAAGGCCAGATACTACATGTTGGGCTCGATGTCTGATGAACTTTAGCACCAACATGAAGATATCAGGACTGCTCATCAAATGTTGGCTCACCTACAGGAGATGTTTGGTGAATAGAGTCGCGTAGCTAAGTATCAAGTCAGTAAATGACTATTCAAGGCTTAGATACGTGATGGGCAGTCAGTCCAAGATCATTGTTTGATGATGATCAAGGACTTGGAAGAGCTTGAGAAGCTCGGAGTGAGGTTGGACTTGGATCTGTAGAATGATATAATTCTGCAATCTTTGACTGATGCGTATGGGCAGTTCATCATGAACTAACATATGCATAAACTTCAAAATTTCTTGATCAAACTTATGAACATACTGGTTATCGCTGAGCTTTCCATGAAAGGTTCTAAAGGCTCAATACTTGCTATGGAACGGACTTCTTCCAAGAGAGTTTTTTGGAAAGAAGAAGAAGTCTACGAAAAAGTAGAAGGTGGAAGGAGGAAAGAAGAAAAAGGCAGAGCTGAAGAAGAAGGCCGCTAAGAAAGGAAAGCTTTTTCATTGCAATAATGACAGCCACTAGAAGCGGAACTGCCCTACTTACCTGGCCACCATAAAGAAGAAGGAGACAGGTCCTTTTGGAGGTATGCTCATTATTAAGTCTAATCTTATGATTTCTTCTGCATCTAGTTGGGTGCTTGACTCTGATTCTAGTGCTCACTTGTGTACTTCTATGCAGGGTCTTGAGGATAGTAGGAGGCTGAGGGATTGTGAGATAATCCTGTACGTTAGAAATGGAGTAAGAGTTGCTGCCATGGTCATGAAAACATATCATCTTCGACTACCATCTGGTTTAGACTTAGTATTAAAAGACTGTTGTTATGTGCCTGCAGTAAGCAGAAATTTGATTTCTATTTCTTGCCTTGCATTAGAAGGCTATGTAATTAGTTTTCTTAAGGACCATTGTAACATTTTTTATGAAAAAAATAAAATTGTAAATGGTTTCCTTATTAACGGTCTTTATCAGTTACATGTTGATGTATCTATTTTTAATTTTGAGCAAAATGTGAATGCTATAAAATCAAAATGAGCTAGGGATAGTCCAAACGATAGGCATCTATGGCACCAAAGATTAGGTCATAAAGCAGAAGATTGGGTTAATAAATTAGAGAAAACCAAGCTATTGAGTCCATTGACTTCTGAGTCATATCCAATTTGTGAATCCTGTCTTCAAGGAAAAATGACTAAGCTCACTTTTGTAGGACATGGGGAAAGGGCTACGGATCTTCTTGTCCTAGTACATATTGTTGTGTGGGGCCCATTCGATGTGCCGGCTAGAGGCAATTTAGTCTACATCATAACCTTTATCGATGATTTATCTAGGTATGGGTATGTGTATCTTATGAGAACAAGTCTGAAGCATTTGAAAAATTCAAAAAATTCAGATATGAAGTAGAAAAGCAAATTAGAAAATCTATTAAGGTTCTTCGATCAGATCAAGGAGGTGAATACCTTAGTCGGAAATTCCTGGACTATCTTAAGGAAAATGGCATAGTGTCTCAATGGACTTTACCAGGGATACCTCAACTCAACGGAGTTTCAGAATGGAGGAACTAGATCCTATTAGATATGGTTCGATCCATGATGAGCTTTACAGATCTTTCTGATTTTTTTTGGAGATACTGTTTATTAACTATAATATATTTACTAAATAGGATTCCTTTTAAAATCGATCCTACCACACCGTATGAGATATGGCATGGTAAGAAACCAAGTCTGAGTCATTTCAGAATTTGGGGTTGTCAGGCTCATGTCAAAAGACAACAAGCGGACAAGTTAGACTTTAGGTCCTTTAGAGCTCGATTCATAGGATATCCTAAAGTGTCATTAGGATAGTATTTCTACATTCCAGAAGATCACAATGTGATTATGATTCAACATGCCATTTTTCTTGAAAAATAGTTTATTCAAGATGGCGGCACTGAAAAGCAGATTAAGCTCCAAGAGAAAGTCTCACAAGAGCAATGAGCTAAGGACCAAATGGAACTAAATTAGGTTAAGCCAATCCAGTCACTACCTCCTCCACCTCATAGATCGGAAAGAGTTTTCCATCCTCCTAAGAGGTACTTAGGTACTATTTTAGAGAAAGTAGAGGAAATGTTCCTCGTAGGTAATGGGGTTCATGATGAGGATCCCAAAATCTATAATGAGGCGATATTAGATATCAACTTTGAGAAATGGTTAGAGGCAGTGAAGTCAAAAATTGACTCGATGCACTCAAACCAAGTCTGGACCTTGGTAGATCCACCAGAAGGTATAGTACCTATTGGGTGTAAATGGATCTATAAGAGAAAGATTGGTGCAGATGGAAATGTGGAGAAATTAAAGGCTAGATTAGTGATAAAAGGTTATAGTCAACGTGAAGGCATTGACTATCATGATACCTTTTCATCAGTAGCTATGCTTAAATCCATCTGCACATTGCTTGCTGCTGCAGTCTATTTTGATTATGAAATATGTCAAATGGACGTGAAAATGATGTTTTTAAATGGATATCTTGAGGAAGATATCTATATGGAATAGCCGCTAGGTTTCACATCCAGTGATGATGATCACAAGGTATGCAAGCTGCCAAGGTCCATATATGGACTTAAGCAAGTATCTCGGAGCTGGAATACTCGTTTTAATGATGTGATCAAAATATTTGGTTTCATCAAAAATGAGGAGCCATGTGTCTTCAAAAAAGTCAGTGGGAGCGTTGTTGTCTTCCTTGTATTGTACGTGGATGACATCCTCCTTATTAGGAATGATATTCCCATGTTGACCATAGTTAAAATATGGTTATCTAAAGAATTCTCCATGAAAGACCTAGGAGAAGCATCCTTTATTCTAGAAATTAAGGTCTATAGAGATAGACCGAATAGGATGCTAGGACTTTTATAGAAGATGTACATAGAGGAAGAGTTAAAGAGGTTTAGCATGGAAAACTCTAAGAGGGGTTTAGTATCCTTCAGACATGGCATTCATCTTTCCAAGAAGATGTGCCCTAGCACACCTGAGAAAATATAACGCATGAGCAAAATCCCTTATGCTTCAACAATAGGGAGCCTCATGTATACCATGTTATGTACACGACCTGATATAGACCATGCTGTGAGTGTCACAAGCAGATATCAGTCGAATCTAGGTGAAGATCACTGGACTTCTATGAAAAGTATCATTAGGTACTTGAGAAGAACTAAGGATATGTTGTTGATCTTTGGTAATGGAAAACTCCAAGTTTAGGGGTATACAGACTCGGATTTTATGTCCGATGTAGATGATCGAAAGTCGACATCTGAAAGTCTGTTTGTATGCAATGGTGGAGCCGTTAGTTGAAAAACTTTCAAGCAGACAGTGATAGTAGATTTGACCATGGAAGTAGAATACATCGCTACGTCAGAAGCTGCAAAGGAGGCATTCTAGTACATGAAGTTTGCCGCAGAGATTGGAGTGATGCCATCAGATGCCATTCCTATGTACTGTGACAATAATGGCGCCATGGCCCTTGCTAAGGAGCCGAGGTCTCACCAGAAATCGAAGCACATCGAGTGGCGATACCACCTCATCTATGATTACCTCGAGAAGGATTATGTTAAGGTCAAGAGAGTCGACTCCACAGATAATGTGGCGGACCTACTTACAAAGTCATTGGGCCAGTAGAAGATCGAAGCCCATCTTGAGAAGATGGGACTTAAATTTGTAGCCAATTGGCTTTAGGTCAAGTGGGAGTTTGTTGGATATGTGTACCCTAGAAGCCAGAATTGGCTGACACTTGTAATACACTTCTAGGGGAAAAATTATAATTTTGACTATAAATAATAAAATATGTTATTTTCTATCACATATGTATATTTAGTGTCTGTGATACATCCCTTGAGTTAATGATAATGATAATTCTTATTTTTAAGAGTTGAAAATTTAAGACAAGAATTTTCATTATTAACTCATAAAATGCTCTTGACCGTAGGATCATCATGAGGATAGTGATTGATCCGAAAGGTTAGTGTATAATCACTTCTTTATAGTAGATGAGTCTTGAATCTATGGTGTAGAGACACCGGAGCAAAAGTATAGGTACTCATTAAAGAACGAGGGCGCTGAGCGTGACCACCTCGAGTATTCATAAGGAAGTCTACCTTCTCATCAATGACTAACTCGAAGCTGCAGTGGTTTGTCTGGTTCTTTGACCTGAGATGCATCAACAGTTTACCTTGAGGGTGTTATAGTTTGACTACACCATGACTCGATCTCCTAGCCATTCAGAATCTTGAGGTGTATGTTGGCTATAGCATGTTCATTGTAGGAATTGGATTGCACCAAGATAAAATTTATCTACCTCGGTGGATAAGGAGCAGCCCTATGATGATCATGAGAATCAAGTCCATAAGTCCATGGCTATGGCAGAGAGTAAAATAATAGAAAAAAGTTTCTATTAAGGTTTTCACATTGGACTTGAATCAAATGATTAAATCATATGATAGAAATTAGGGTTTGACGAGTTCACCTTAACCCTAATCTGATCGGAGCTCAAGATAGAAGAATTTAATCACACAAGTAGTTGCACCAAGAGATTCATTTTTAGTTTTGATGGGTTGCCACCATATACTGCTAGGTGTCACTGGTGGATTTTGGGAGCAATTAGAATGATTTAGATGATCGATCATTCTAGTTGTCTGAATCAGAAGAGTTCTGATCCATCGAAAGAAGTTTCGATAATGTTGATGATGGAGATCACGACATATCCCATTATCATACAGAACTGAACCTAACTGGATCATACAAATAAAGATTTAGATTTGGATATTATCAATTGGACTAACCCGGTTCAATTGATTTGAATTAGATTCAGTTAGGTTCAAGGAAATCATGCTAGCAGACGATTAAACCTAAGATTCTCCTTTTTCTATCATTAAAAGTGGTCTTGATTGAGCCAAATGAGTTTGTGCTCACTCAAATACCTTTACCTGATCTGATTGAAGCTTGTCTAGGTCAGAAAAGGGTTGTCTTAATTTATGAGATAAATTTAAGACAACACCTATCATTTTTTGTCACCTACTAATTCTTGTCCTTTGACTTTGGTCAAACGTTGATCTTTGACCCTTGGATATCTGCCCGTGTGTCATGCACTTATTGGAGAGTAGATAGGGGCTTGTCCCCTCCCTAGAAATTGGAAAGGAGGGGGTGTATGCCTAGGATGGCGTGCGCCCATGGATAGGGATGCCTGAAGTCCTATATGGATGGGACTCCAGGTTGCTTGACCCTCACCTATAGACTTTGATCAATCTTAAACACCACCTTAGGATGAATCTATGGGTCTCTCATCTGATTGGATCAGATGATGTCATCACACCAATCAGATTTAGATCTGATTAAATGAAGCAACATGATTGGCCGAGGTGATATGGCGCTGCATGGCGCAGCAGGGTCTATATAAAGACCTATTTGCGCCCACTTTTAAGAGACTCCTCTCCTAGCCATGCCCTAAGGCTGTCCCTCTCCCTTCTCCATGCCACCTTCAGGCCATCTCTCTCCTCTCCATGTCCAAGGATAGTTGGGCTTTAGATTAGTGCGATTCAGGCAAGAAAAGGCTAACGAGAAAGGAAGAAGGCAGCACCGCTGCAGAGACGACTGCTGATCTTCGAAAGAAGTTTCGAAGACCCTCCAAATTAGATCTAGATCTAATTTTTGGAGATGAGATAGAGAAGGAAAAGATCTCTAAATCCAGTCTGAGTGGATATCGATAGAGGCCAGGCGCTTGCATGGCTAGATCTAGACCTCAGGCAATCAGCAAGATCATCAACGGATAATCGGATTACCCATATCAAGGTAAAACTAATTTAGATTTAATTTAATTTAATTTTTTTATTTATCAGATCATAAAATTAGATATGAAAAATGTCAAATTTGATTAGGATCTAAGAAAAAAATTTTAAAATATGCCTCTCGATCCAATCAGATCTAAATGAACCTGATCTCGGGAAATCAAGATTTTCCTTCAAGTAGCACAGAAACTAATTTTTGTACCAATCGAAGTTACCATCTGGCAATGGTTTCCAACATCCAGATAGATCGAATGTATGCAAAGCAATATTCTTAGAATCCTAGCCCATGGTTATCGTATAATTCATCCTTTTGATCAATAATACTCAAGACGATTTCGAGTATGCTATCAGACACTCATACAAGTCATCTCTATTGTGTCTCAAAATTTTGCAAATTCCATGACATCTCATGAGGATTACCCAGGCTTAGGTTTTGCTAAATTGAAATATAGTGAGTCATTCTCTTTTTGAAGTTAATCAGGAGTGGTCAATCCTATCTTGACTTACACACCAAGTTGTTTGCAAGTCACCATGGTGATCTCAGGTCGGAGGGACACTTATACCCATTGGCCTTGGCTAGCTACTCTTGATAGTAGAGTGCTACATTGGTCACGTTTAGTATAGATGTACTCCTACATCTCACCTGAATGCCATACCAGTGTCTCCACACTACTTAATTATGAGGACAATCAACGCATATGGCATACAGTGATCTACACTCGATAAGTTATCATCCTTATTAATAACTTATTATTTGATCATGAATAATTTAAGAATCATCCAATAAATCCTTCTTTACCAATTGATTGTGGTTCTAAGAACTTCATCATAATTTAGAAGTTCATTTAAGAAAGATAGAACTTTTATGATGAACCAACCAAATAACTATTATTATTAGATAATTCATATACAAATTTCAATCATCTACTACTTAGATGATTGGCTTTAGGACATATTTTTCAACAACTCCCACTTAGACTAAAGCCAATTAGAACCATATCAAATATTCTATCTTGCACTTGAGTTCATAGAACTCCTTAGTTCCAAGGCCTTAGCAAATGGGTCAGTCAAGTTCTCCTTTTTTATCAATTTTTCAAAAGTCGATGTCACCTAGATCTAATATCTAAGGTGATAGCGATGCGGAATATACTGGTCCTTCGATTCTTTAGCCTGAGCTATGGCTTCAATGCTATGATAGGACTGAACCATCTGTAGAGGGTGCCACTCCCATTCTGCAAATGAACCTTAGCAACTATACAGCTTACATGGCAGCATCATATGCCATGATGTCTCTACATCACTAACTGAATATGCTAAAGTATCGTACTTGGAACCTTTCCAGTAGATTGCTCCTACAATTGGGGTATGAGCCGACATTCTCTTATTGTCATCTTGTTCTAACTGAAATTAAAACATCCACATGTTTTAAGTCAGTACTTTCATATTTGAGTCACTGAATCTTAGTATTTTCCAAATACTTAAGAATTGTTTATACAATATTTTAGTGGCTCTCACTTGGATTAGACTAGTATCTGCTCACTACCTCTAGTGAGTATACCATATCTAGTCTCGTACATGGAGAAATAAGATGACAGCTAAATCTTTATTCTTTGCAATGCTGGGTTGTCATTTTCGATTAAGAGAACTTCATCCACAGACAACACAAGGAATAACACTATAGAATATTTTATCCAATTATAAATGCAAAATTTATCTTTGTTCATAACAAAGGCATAACAAAGGCATATGTTCAAAACGTATGTTCTAATTCTGAGGTAATAACTAAATGGGCTTTAAGGTCTTTACCTTTCTGTCTATGCTACTCTGATCCTTTTGAAAATCCATTCGCACCCAATGGATTTTATACTTTTAGATGAATCATTTAGTGTCCATACACTATTGATTTTCATGGACTTCAATTTGGATCATGTGGCTCCAAGCCACTTCTCAGAGTCATATCACTGCATTGTATCCCTATAGGTAATCAAATCCTTATTGTTCTTATCGAGCTCAATAGGATCACCATCCCGGACCTAGATACTAAAGTATCTATCCAGTTGATGTGGTATTCTATCAGATCTCCTTAAAGGTGATACTTTAATGGGCTCCAGATTTGATCTGATCAAATTCGGTTCTATAGGTTTACTAGATTATGTCGGTTCATTTCTACCAGTCAAACTTTTCAAGTTCAACTTGATAGGCATCAGTTCCTTCTCTAAGAAACTTCTTTCCAAAAGAAATACCCTACTGCTGATGAACATCTCATGTTCTTCAGTATGATAGAATTAATCATCCTTAAATACCTATTGTACCTATATCCAAGTTTATCTATGTGCAAACCTATGACATAGGCTGACCAACCCCAAAATCGAAGGTAAAAGAGTCTAGGTCTATGCCCGATCCATATCCCATATGGAGTAAATGCAAAAGATTCACTCGGTATAAATTTTCAGAGTAAAACAAATAGTCAGTAAAGCATAACCCTAAAACAGGCAAACTAGTCAATCCTATTGTGGATTAAACCATGTTTAACAAAGTTCAATTTTCTCCTTTTAGATACACTGTGTTCTAAAAAGGAATCTATTGAGAGAGAATTTTATCCTCTCCTAGATATGTCACAAACTTACTGGATAAGTATTCACCTCCTCGATTTGATCGAAGAGTTCCAATGCCCTTTCCAGTTTATTTCTTTTTTTCATTATCGAATTGTTTGAACATTTCAAATGATTCAAGCCAGACGCACCCATGCATAGATAGGTCGTCTGTAATGAAATACTAATATCTTTCTTTGGCACTTAAGTTCACAAGTCCACATACATCACTATGTATGAGACTTAGAACTTTATCGGCTCCTTCACCTTTTTCAGTAAAAGGTGACTTTATCATTTTTCCAAGAAGACAAGATTCACAGGCTATCAATGATTCACAATCATTGATGTTGAGGTTTTCCTCTCAAGTTAACTCGTTTATGCTATTCTTGTCAAGATGACTAAGCCTATAATGCCAAAGATAGATATCCATGATATAATCTAACTTGGGTGTGTACATTACACTTAATAGGCTGTATAAATATTAAATATTATTTTTTTATTATCCATGTATTACTATAATATTATTTATAATAATATTATAATAATCTCTTTTATTGATAAATGATAATCTTTTTCGACCAAAAGGCCATCAGAGATCACATTTATCATAAATGACAATCACTCAAAGTGACATCTATTGAAAATAAGCTTGACAAATCCTGAAGCTAGGATTGGAACAAGACTTCCATCCCCAATGTTCAGGTATTTCTCACCATTTTTAAATATCCCACTTGTAGTCTTTGCAACAAATTGCATAAAACTACCGACATCTAATACCCATGTAGTAGAATTATTTATAGAGAAATTTTAAGGTGTTATCATATAACATCTTTAATGAGCAACTTTTACTTCTTTCTCTTGTTCAGCTTGTTATAGTCAAGTGAAGCAAGATAATTCTTCTTTCTATGACCCTGCTCCTAACATTAGAAGCACTATGCCTGATTTGGATTAACCTTGGACTAATTATTTTGACTGAGCTTTGAAGTCCCAGTACGAACCCATTCATATTACTGAACCAAATTCAACTCTCGATACTAATTATCGAAGTTGGGTCCCATAAGTCATCACTATCTAACAGTGATAGGAGCAATTAGGATTTAGCCTTAATTTAAGAAAAGAGAACATTGACCTAAGTATATGAATTATATTAAGCCTAAAGATTTGAACTTTAGTCTAAAGGTTCTTCCACTATTTTATTCGAATTGATAGCCTCTACCTCCAATTTTGGAAATACTTTAATTTCCTAGTAGGTACTAGAATCCATATAGACTACACATAAGCCGAACTATGGTTGGTCAACCCATGTACATCTAAGGATAGGTTCATAACCAATTATTTCTTCAAACAGTAATTTAATTTTGCCCCAGAAATCTAATCAGTGGGCTAGGACCTCCACTATAAGGATTCGATTAGGTCCAACCATTAACATGAGCATACTTGGTGCATCGAAGAATGATTAAGCACAACTATGGTTGGTCAACCTAACCTCCATTAGAGAGACACATCCAAATCGTCATATGATGAATGATAATTCCAATAGTCATCAAGCACCAGGCCTATGGGCCTCCAATGATTATTGAGTTAATGGACTTATTATCAAACACCTTAATGGGAGGCTATGACTCGATTATCTTCATAACTTCATCATTTTAAGAACCTAATAATTTTAGAGGATTTAAATTATTAGTGATTTAAGGATAGAAAGGATATGGACCAATTTGCTCCTACTGACTTCACCAAGTTAGGTTCTCTCATTGACTTCATAAGTCACTGATGAGGATTATGATCAATTTTGGTCCATGGGCATCTATATCAGTCTCATTGAATGAAATTAGTCTCATTGATTTCATATGTGACATGGGTTAGCTCGAATCAATAAGCAATCTAATTGAAATCTGATTAACCACATTGGCCAGGTAAGTATGATCGGTAGAAGGATCTGCCAAGGCTTGCCTTAGACACCATCAGAAATGGCTAGGTAAGTGGGTTGCCAATTAAAAACCATCAGTCTGGAATGTCAGACTTACCTTAGACACCAATTGGTTTGTCAGTTTTGATTTGGTTTGCCTAAAGACTCGGGCTCAACCACTGAGCCATGATCAGGTCCATTTGTTAGATATATGAACTTTGATCAACTACAATTATTGAATTGATCTATAGAAAAAAAATGACCTAATCCTAATTAACTATTAATTAGGTTTGATTAATTTTTTAACTAAGTCCATATTTAATCTAACCCAAGGTCTAACCCAGTTAATGACCTAATCAAAATAACCGATTTAACCTTTAACCCAAGTTTTATGAAATTATCTTAGGATCTTCAAATCACAAATCTAGATCTCAAACAATCACTTAATTCTCAATCAAGTTCAAAGTTTGGGTTTATGAAATCTCAAAACTAGTTTCTGATTTTATTCTTTGAAACATTTTCAAATTGTAAACAATTTACATTGAATCATATTCAATATGTGGTTTTAGATCAGATTTATTTCATTATTTAGATCATGTCCTAAGATTTCAAATCTAGGATTTTGTAGAAAGTAAGTTCTCAATTTAAATTTTATAAAATAAATATGTCATACATATACATTCTAGATTCAAATTAAAAATTACATATCAATATATGCAATAAGAGGATCTAGATCTAAACACAAAACACATCATATAGACCAGATCATAAATCATTTAAAATTAAATTTAAAATTTAAAAATAAATCATAAATTACTTTAGATCTCATCTAACATATTTATGATTTAAATTTCTTGGATCAGCACATACTAGGATAATCTTTCCACTATAAGGGGTAAACCTTACAGCAGGACAACCTTATGGCAGTATGTGCAATCCTGATATTATTTATATCTAATCTAAATAATCTAAAATAGATCAAATATCTATTTAATTTTATATTTAAATTAAAAAATTAAATCATAAATCTTTTTAGATCTAATTTAAATTATTCATGATTCAGATTTAGATCAGCACATACTAGGATAATCTTTTCATTGTAAGGGGTTAACCTTACAACAGGACAACCTTATGGTGGTATGTATAATCTTTAATTAATTTTAATTTTTAGATTTATTCTTAAGAATACATGAACATGCTATAAAAGAACCTAGATGCTCTGATACCACTATTGTGAAACATTCAGGGTTTCATGCATAGATTTCAAAACTTTTTCAAAATATAGAGCAACGAAAGATATAGATTAAACTATTTAATCTACAACATGCATGAAATCAAATTATCAAACCCTACATCAAGGATCTATAATATGTTATGATGCAAATATAAATCTAAAATTAAATTAATCATAAGTGATATTGATCATATCAATACCTAGATCTAGAATAATTCTAGATCTAACCTTAGATCACATCTAGGTCACCAAGAGATCAGATCTCTTACCTTTGCATGGGTTGAGAACTCCATGGTTAAATTCATTGTTGCCTTTGGAGCTGCATAAGCATTTGGCCTCTATAGGTGATCCACACGAACCTGCAATATAGATCGGAGGTTCGTCGAACGAAGATCCACTCGAAGTGCTAGCTTCTCGTGGATCCCTCCTGTTGGTTAATCAAATACATGTTCTTTGGATCCCTTGGACATTCCAAGAGATGAAGAACATGAGAATGAATAAATTAAAAAATAAAATTAAGGAAAAATAAATCCTAAGAGAAGACAAATCTTCTCCTTTAGGACATCAACGGTTGATGTCCTAAAAACATCTCTATGCTAGGACAAGAGGAGACCTTCTTCTCTAGAATTTTTTTTAAGTTTCTAGATCTAAGATTTTAATTTTATTCATATAAAAATTATATAAAAAAGAAGAAGAAGAAGGATTCTCAAAGAAACCCTAAGAGAAGACCTTTCTTCTCTTCTCCTTCTCTCATCAGGACATGATCAGATCATGTCCAAAAAATTAACACCATAACCCAACAACATGGAGCACTCATCCCTACACCCAAATCATCTCTCTCTCTCTTAAATTTTTATCATATAAAAATTATAAATAAAATAGAAAGAGAGAAACATAAAAGAAAAACATAAGAGAAGACAATCTTCTCTTACATTGTCTCTTCAAGACATCAACCTTTAACATCTTAATTGAAGGCTCTTCTCTAAGAATCTTAGCACCACAAATCCTCCATGCCTTCTCCTCCTCCTCTAATTTTTTATAATTTTTTTAGGATTTTTCACATCCTAAAATCATCTCATAAGAGGCGTCTACCTTTTATTGCAAGACTAGGTCAAAACCTAGTCAAAGGAGGACTTCTATGTGGTGTCCAAGAGGATGCCCCTCCTGTTACATATATGTGTCCTAGAAGCCAGAATTGGCTGACACTTGTAATACACTTCTAAGGGCAAAATTATAATTTTGACTAATATCAATAAAATGGGTTATTTTCTATCACATATGTGTATTTAGTGTCTGTGATACATCCTTTGAGTTAATGGTAATGATAATTCATATTTTCAAGAGTTGAAAATTTAAGACATGAATAATCATTGTTAACTCATAAAATGCTCCCGACCATAGGATCATCATGAGGATGGTGATTGATCTGGAAGGTTGGTGTACAATCGCTTCTCTTTAGTAGATGAGTCTTGAGTCTACGGTGTGGAGACACCGGAGCGAGAGTACAGGTACTCATTAGAGAACGAGGGCACTGAGCGTGACCACCTCGAGTAGTCATTAGGGAGTCTACCATCTCGTCAATGACTGACTCGATGCTGCAGTAGTGTGTCTGGTTCTTTGACCTGAGATGCATCGGTAGTTCACCTTGAGGGTGTTATAGTTTGACTACACCATTACTCGATCTCCTAGCCATTCGAAACCCTAAGGTGTATGTTGGCTATAGCATGTTCATTGTAGGAACTGGATGGCATCAAGATGGAATCTATCTACCTCGGTGGTAGAGGAGCAGCCCTATGATGATCATGAGAATCAAGTCCAGAAGTCCATGGCCATGGCAGAGTGAAATAATAGAAAGAGTTTCTATTTAGATTTTCACATCAGACTCGAATCAAATGATTACATCATATGATAGAAACTAGGGTTTGATGAGTTCACCTTAACCCTAATCTGATCGGGGCTCAAGATAGAAGGACTTAATCACACAGGTAGCTACACCAAGAGGTTCACATTCAGCTCTGATGGGTTGCCACCATATACTGCTAGGTGTCATTGGTAGATTTTGAAAGCAATTAGAATGATTTAGATGATCGATCATTCTAGCTGTTCGAATCAGAAGAGTTCTGATCCATCGAAAGGAGTTTCGATGATGTCGATGATAGAGATCATGACATATCCCATTACCATATAGAACTAAACCTAATTAGGTCACACAAATAAGGGTTTGAATCTGGTGATCATCAATTGAACTGGTTCAGTTCAATTGATCTGAATGAGATTCAATTAGGTTCAAGAAAATCGTGCTAGCACTCGATTGAACCTAACGTTCTTCTTTTACTATCATAAATAAGTTGTCCTGCCTGAGCCAAAGGAGTTTGTGCTCAATCAGAGGCCTTCATATGGTCTGACTGGAGGTTGTCCAAGTCAAAAAAGGTTATCTTATTTTGTAAGATATTACCTGCCATTTTTGGTCACCTGCCATTTCTTGTTCTTTGACTTTGGTCAAAAGTCTACCTTTGACTGGTCAAATGTTGACCATTGACACTTTGACTTTTGACCACATGTCACGCACCTATTAGAGAGCTGGTGGAGATTTGTCCCCCTGCCAGAACCCGATAAGGAGGAGGGCGCATGCCACCCTAGGCGTGTGCCCAAGTTGGAGGCACCTAGGAGTCCTTGTTGGACAAGGACTCCATCTCCTTTTTGGATTCCAATTAGAGTTCTCCTAAGAACCAACTTTGACTGGTCTTAGGCGCCCTCTAAGGAGGAATCCAGGGGACTCTATTCCCATCAATCAGATTTAGATCTGATTTCACAAAGAGTTATGATTGGTTGGGAAGAAGAGGAGTTGGATCACGCTTAGTCTATAAATAAGACCCTACGCCCAACCCAGATAGTGATTGGAAGTGATTGAAAGGAATCACAATTCCCATGCCCCAAGGCTGCCTCTCCCCTCTTCCTCCATGCCAAACCACCTTCTCCCCTTCCTCTCCATGTCCAAAAGGAGTTTTGGACTTTTGGTTGGTGCGATCCAGATCAAAGAAAGACGACTGAAAGCTAGAAGGCTGCGCTGCTGCAAAGGACGACTGTTGATCTTCAAAAGGAGTTTTGAAGATCCTCCAGATCAGATCGAGATCTGATTTTTGGAGGCATGATAGAGAAGAAGAGGATCTCCAGATCCAGTTCGAGTGAATATCGGTAGAGGCCAGGCGCTTGCGTGGCTAGTCCAGAACCTTCCGCTGCAAACAGGATCATCAACGGGTAATAGGATTAAATTTGATTTAATTTATCTAATTTTATTTTAATTTTTAAAGTAATAATAATGAGATCTAAAATATCTTAGATCTAATTTAGATCAAAAATTTTTTTTTTTGAAATATATCTCTTGATCTGATCAGATTTGAACGAACCTGGTTCAGAAATCAGGATTTTCCTTCAACTGGTATCAGAGCCAAGGTTCTAAAAGTGTTTAGATCTAATTTTAAATTTATTTAATTAGAAAATAAATGATTTTAGATGTCACATGAGATGTGATCAGATCTAAAATCAGAAAAATTAAAATTAAATGATTTGGATCTAATATTAGGAAATATGCATGACTAGTTCTAAAATAGAATAGTTCTATAGAATAGTCTTACATGTTTTTGATTTAATCTGATTAAATCATATTTTAGATCTATTTATTTACTATTTTTTGATATTATAATGGTTATAATTATATCTAAAAAATAGTAAATAAAATTATTTAATTTTAAATATCATATGAGATATGATTGATGCATGTCTAGACTAGTTGTAGAATAGTTCTACATAATTGTCTAGATTAGAATTTATTTTGATTAGATTAATTTAAATATAATTTTTTAGATTATTATGAGATAATTTAGATATGAAAACATGCATGATTTGATACATGAGATGTATGCAAAATATGCCATGATTAGATCTAATTTATATATGAGATATATGATATAGATCTAAAACTATTTTGTAGTATTTCATGTTCCTGATTAAGGCGTTCCTCTTGGCCGTCCGATCATAAGAATGAAGAAGGATTTAAAGGTCCTCTCTTCCTATTTGATGGAGTGTTCTTATGATGTGTAGGGGTGCTGCGTGTTCGTCCTTAATCAGAAACCCAAAACTTACTTTCTGCAAAACCTTAGATCCTGAAACCCTAAGATTTATTATGCATATTTTGTTTATGAATCCTACTTAATTAAAAATTAAGATTATGGAATATCAATTAGGTCTAAAATTGAGAATTTTAGGTCTAAGATATATTCATAATACTGGGTTCGAGCTTGGGTAGCGCAATTAGGTCTAAGTGGTTGATCAAACTGAATTAAGAGTTGGTTAGATGGGATCAACAATGCTTAAATTGACCAGCCTAATAGGATTAAGTCTGGGTCAAGATTGAGTCACGATCAAGCAAGACCTAATTAGGCTCAGAGGTTAGAGTCTGGATTGTAGGCTAACCCAATTGGTTCTGGCTCAACAATTTGGTGTCTAAGGTAAGTTTGGCACATACGACCGACTGGTTTTTAATTGGAAGCTACTTGACCTGAATGCATTCTTGTACGAGTTAATGGCATATTCCTTCCACCGATCTCACTTATCTGGCCATATCTGTTGACACAGTTCTGATCTGAGGTGGTCAATAATCCGAGCTAACCCATGCCACTAGGTTAGTCATAATTGTTATGACTATGACAAGTCTAGTTTAATGAGACCTGAATCAATTCTCCCTAAGAAAAGATTAAGTCTGAGGTCTTCCACCATTGTAGACATGCGGGCCCTTCCCGAGGTTGATTGTTCTTGGCTGGATATAGTGGCTCAGTTGCACCGAAAAGATGCAATCATGTCTATTAGGCATTGGATGCTATGGGCTGGAGGATGAGTTGGGCTCAATATTTTGGATACGATGAGAGACTCAATTAGGAACCCAGTCTATGCAAATGGTGGGTCTGACTTAACTAAGGAGTAGATCAATATTTCAGATACGGTGAGATTCATGAATTAGAGATCTAAGTTTGGGTGCACCATGATTAGAGAATCATTGAACAAGAGTTGTTCACTCATTGGCTAACCCATCATCAATAACTGTTAGGTGAGGTGATGAGTCAGTTGGTGAGACCGCACCACCCACTAGAAATCATTAATCATGGAGATTTTCATATCTCTACAGAGGGAGTGTAGGGATCCGAGAAAATAGTGGGAGCTAATTTGTTTAAAAATAAAATCCCTAAATAAATTGGTCAAGTCATAATTACAGTATCTAACTAGAATCTTTGACTCTCTATAGGAAAATATCTGCGTCCAACCCATTAGCACGTATCCTGGACACACATAGACTGATTCGGACCCAATTATAAAGATTGGCTCAAAAACTACAAAATAGTTTTGGGTTCTGAGAAGTTAACCCATGTATTGGATCAGAACCCTCCCACCTTACCAGCCCATCCATCCATTGAACAGAGAGCATCTCTGGAAAAATGGATAGACGAAGATAATAAGGCCAGATATTACATGTTGGGCTCGATGTCTGATGAGCTCCAGCACCAACATGAAGATATCGGGACTGCTCGCCAAATGTTGGCTCACCTGCAGGAGATGTTTGGTGAACAGAGTCGCGCAGCCAAATATCAAGTCACGAAATGATTTTTTAAGGCTAAGATGCATGATGGGCAGTCAGTCCAAGATCACTACC
>QRFJ01000590.1:233978-296704 GCA_006176705.1 Cocos nucifera
GATGATGATCAAGGACTTGGAAGAGCTTGAGAAGCTCGGTGTGAAGTTGGACTTGGATCTGCAGAATGGTGTTATTCTATAATCCTTGACTAATGCATATGGGCAATTCATCATGAATTACCACATGCATAAACTTCAAAATTCCTTGGCCGAATTAATGAATATGCTGATCACCACTGAGCTTTTTATGAAAGATTCTAAAGAAAGTAGAGGAAATATTCCTCGTAGGTAATGGTGCTCATGGTGATGATCCCAAAACCTACAATGAGGCGATATCAGATATCGATTTCGAGAAATGGCTAGAGGCAATGCAGTCAAAAATTGACTCGATGCACTCAAATCAAGTCTGGACCTTGGTAGATCCACCAGAAGGTATAGTACCTATTGGGTGGTAAATGAATTTTCAAGAGAAAGATTGGTGCAGATGGGAATGTGGAGACATTCAAGGCTAGACTAGTGGCAAAAGATTATAGTCAACGTGAAGGCATTGATTATCAGGATACCTTTTCCCCAGTGGCTATGCTAAAATCCATCCGCACATTGCTTGCCGTTGCAGCCTATTTTGATTACAAAATATGGCGAATGGACGTGAAAACGGCATTCTTAAATGGATATCTTGAGGAAGATATCTATATGGAATAGCTGCTAGGTTTCACATCCAGTGATACTGATCACAAGGTCTGCAAGCTGCAAAGGTCCATATATGGACTTAAGCAAGCATCTCGGAGCTGGAACACTCGTTTCAATAATGTGATCAAAACATTTGGTTTCATCAAAAATGAAGAGGAATTATGTGTTTTCAAAAGGGTCAGTGGGAGCGCTGTTGTCTTCCTCGTATTGTACGTGGATGACATCCTCCTTACTAAAAATGATATTCCCATGATGACAATAGTCAAATTACGGTTGTCCAAGGAATTCTTCATGAAAGACCAAGGCGAAGCATCCTTTATTCTAAGAATTAAGGTCTATAGGGATAGACCAAATAGGATGCTAGGACTTTCATAGAAGATGTACATAGAGAAAGTATTAAAGAGGTTTAGTATGGAAAACTCTAAGAGGGGAATAATACCCTTCAGACATGGTATTCTTCTTTCCAAGAAGATGTGCCCCAGCACATCTGAGGAAATAGAATGCATGAGCAAGATCCCTTATGCTTCTGCAATAGGGAGCCTCATATATGCCATGCTATGTACACGACCTGATATAGCCCATGCTGTGAGCGTCACAAGCAGATATCAGTTAAATCTAGATGAAGAACACTAGACTTCTATGAAATGTATCCTTAAGTACTTAAGAAGAACTAAGGATATCATGTTGGTCTTTGGTAATGGAGAACTCCAAGTCCAGGGATACACAGACTCAGATTTCATGTCCGATATAGATGATCGAAAGTCGACATCTGGGAGTCTGTTTAAGTGCAATGGTGGTGCTGTCAGCTGGAAGAGTTCTAAGCAAACGGTGATAGCAGATTCCACCATGCAAGCAGAATATATTGCTGCATCAGAAGCTGCGAAGAAAGCATTCTGGTACAAGAAGTTTGCTACAGAAATTGGAGTAATGCCATCAGATGCCATTCCTCTATACTGCCACAATAATGGCGCCATAGCCTTCGCTAGGGAGCCGAGGTCTCATCAGAAATTCAAGCATATTGAGTGGTGATACCACCTCATCCACGATTACCTCAAGAAGGGTTACGTCGAGGTCAAGAGAGTCAACTCCACAAATAATGTGGTAGACCCACTTACAAAGCCATTGGGCCAGCAGAGGATCGAAGCCCACCTTGAGAAGATGAGACTTAGACTTGTAGCCAATTGGCTTTAGGATAAGTGGGAGATTGTTAGATACATGTGCCCTAGAAGCCAGAATTGGCTGACACTTGTAATACACTTCTAAGGGCAAAATTATAATTTTGACTAATATCAATAAAATGGGTTATTTTCTATCACATATGTGTATTTAGTGTCTGTGATACATCCTTTGAGTTAATGGTAATGATAATTCATATTTTCAAGAGTTGAAAATTTAAGACATGAATAATCATTGTTAACTCATAAAATGCTCCCGACCATAGGATCATCATGAGGATGGTGATTGATCCGCAAGGTTGGTGTGCAATCACTTCTCTTTAGTAGATGAGTCTTGAGTCTATGGTGTGGAGACACCGGAGCGAGAGTATAGATACTCGTTAGAGAACGAGGGCACTGAGCGTGACCACCTCGAGTAGTCATTAGGGAGTCTACCTTCCCATCAATGACTGACTCGATGCTGTAGTAGTGTGTTTGGTTCTTTGACCTAAGATGCATCGGCGGTTCATCTTGAGGGTGTTATAGTTTGACTACACCATTACTCGGTCTCCTAGCCATTTGAACCCTAAGGTATCTCTCTCACCTTGGTAGATCCACCAGAAGGTATAGTACCTATTGGGTGTAAATGGATCTTCAAGAGAAAGATTGGTGCAGATGGAAATGTGGAGACATTCAAGGCTAGACTAGTGGCAAAAGGTTATAGTCAACGCGAGGGCATTGACTATCAGGATACCTTTTCCCAGTGGCTATGCTAAAATCCATCCGCACATTGCTTGCCATTGTAGCCTATTTCGATTGCGAAATATGGCAAATGGACGTGAAAACGGCATTCTTAAATGGACATCTTGAGGAAGATATCTATATGGAACAGCCGCTAGGTTTCACATCCAGTGATACTGATTACAAGGTTTGCAAGCTGCAAAGGTCCATATATGGACTTAAGCAAGCATCTTGGAACTGGAACACTCGTTTCAATGATGTGATCAAAATGTTTGGTTTCATCAAAAATGAAGAGGAACCATGTATTTTCAAAAAGGTCAGTGGGAGCGCTGTTGTCTTCCTCATACTGTACGTGGATGACATCCTCCTTATAGGGAATGATATTTCCATGTTGACAACAGTCAAATTATGGTTGTCCAAGAAATTCTCCATGAAAGACCTAGGCGAAGCATCCTTTATTCTAGGAATTAAGGTCTATAGAGATAGACCGAATAGGATGCTAGGACTTTCACAGAAGATGTACATAGAGAAAGTACTAAAGAGGTTTAGTATGGAAAACTCTAAGAGGATTTTACTTCAGACATGGTATTCATCTTTCCAAGAAGATGTTGCCACACACCTGAGGAAATAGAAATGCATGAGCAAGATCCCTTATGCTTCTGCAATAGGGAGCCTCATGTATGCCATGCTATGTACACGACCTGATATAGCTCATGCTGTGAGTGTCACAAGCAGATATCAGTCAAATCCAGATGAAGAACACTAGACTTCTATGAAATGTATCCTTAAGTACTTGAGAAGAACTAAGGATATGATGTTGGTCTTTGGTAACGGAGAACTCCAAGTCCAGGGATACACATACTCGGAATTCATGTCCGATATAGATGATTGAAAGTCGACATCTGGGAGTCTGTTTGTGTGCAATGGTGGAGCTGTCAGCTGGAAGAGTTCCAAGCAAACTGTGATAGTAGATTCAACCATGGAAGCAGAATATATCGCTGCATCAGAGGCTACGAAAGAAGCATTCTGGTACAAGAAGTTTGCTACAGAAATAGGAGTAATGCCATTACAAGCCATTCCTCTATACTGCGACAACAATGGCGCCATAGCCCTTGCTAAGGAGCCGAGGTCTCACCAGAAATCCAAGCATATTGAGCAGTGATACCACCTCATCCGCGATTACCTCGAGAAGGGTTATGTCGAGGTCAAGAGAGTCGACTCCACAGACAATGTGGCAGACCCACGTACAAAGCAGTTGACCCAGCAGAAGATCGAAGCCCACCTTGAGAAGATGAGACTTAGACTTGTAGCCAAATTGGCTTTAGGACAAGTAGGAGATTGTTAGATATATGTGCCCTAGAAGCCAGAATTGGCTGACACTTGTAATACACCTCTAGGGGCAAAATTATAATTTTGACTATAATCAATAAAATGGGTTACTTTTTATCACATATGTGTATTTAGTGTTTGTGATACATCCTTTGAGTTAATGGTAATGATAATTCATATTTTCAAGAGTTGAAAATTTAAGACATGAATAATCATTGTTAACTCATAAAATGCTCCCGACCATAGGATCATCACGAGGATGGTGATTGATCCGGAAGGTTGGTGTACAATCGCTTCTCTTTAGTAGATGAGTCTTGAGTCTACGGTGTGGAGACACCGGAGTGAGAGTATAGGTACTCATTAGAGAACGAGGGCACTGAGCGTGACCACCTCGAGTAGTCATTAGGGAGTGTACCTTCTCGTCAATGATTGACTCGATGCTGCAGTAGTGTGTCTGGTTCTTTGACCTGAGGTGCATCAGTAGTTCACCTTGAGGGCAGTTCTCCTAGCCATATGGAACACTGAGGTGTATGTTGGCTATGACATGTTCATTGTAGGAACTGGATGACATCAAGATGGAATCTATCTACCTCGGTGGTAGAGGAGCAACCCTATGATGATCATGAGAATCAAGTCCAAAAATCCATGGCCATGGTAGAGTGAAATAATAGAAAGAGTTTCTATTTAGATTTTCACATTGGACTTGAATCGAATGATTACATCATATGACAGAGACTAGGGTTTGACGAGTTTACCTTAACCCTAATCTGATCGGGGCTCAAGATAGAAGAACTTAATCACACAGGTAGCTACACCAAGAGGTTCGCATTTAGCTCTGATGGGTTGCCACCTTATATTGCTAGGTGTCACTGGTGGATTTTGGAAGCAATTAGAATGATTTAGATGATCGATCATTCTAGCTGTTCGAATCAGAAGAGTTCTGATCCATCGAAAGGAGTTTTGATGATGTCGATGATAGAGATCATGACATATCCCATTACCATACAGAACTAAACCTAACTGGGTCACACAAACAAGGGTTTGAATCTGGTGATCATCAATTGAACTGATCTAGTTCAATTAATCTGAATGAGATTCAATTAGGTTCAAGAAAATCATGCTAGCACTCGATTGAACCTAACGTTCTTCTTTTACTATCACAAATAAGTTGTCCTGTCTGAGCCAAAGGAGTTTGTGCTCAATCAGAGGCCTTCATATGGTTTGACTGGAGGTTGTCCAAGTTAGAGAAGGTTCTCTTATTTTGTAAAACATTACCTACCATTTTTGGTCACCTGCCATTTCTTGTTCTTTGACTTTGGTTAAAAGTCTACCTTTGACTGGTCAAACATTGACCATTGATATTTTGACTTTTGATCATATGTCATGCACCTATTGGAGAGCTGGTGGGGGCCTGTCCCCTACCAGAACCTGGCAAGGAAGAGGGCGCACGCCACCCTTGGCGTGTGCCCAAGTTGGAGGCACCTAGGAGTCCTTGTTGGATAAGGACTCCATCTCCTTTTTGGATTCGAATTAGAGTTCTCCTAAGAACCAACTTTGACCAGTCTTAGGCACCCTCTAAGGAGGAATCCAGGGGACTCTATTCCCACCAATCAGATTTAGATCTGATTTCACAAAGGATTGTGATTGGTTGGGAAGAAGAGGAGTTGGATCACGCTTAGTCTATAAATAAGACCCTGCGCCCAACTCAGAAAAAGATTGAATCATAATTCCCTATGCCCCAAGGCTATCTCTCCCCTCTTCCTCAATGCCAAACCCACATTCTCCCCTTCCTCTCCATGTCCAAAAGGAGTTTTGGACCTTAGTTGGTGCGATCTAGGCAAGAGAAAGGCGATCAAAAGCTAGAAGGCTACACTGCTGCAAAGGACAGCTGCTGATCTTCAAAAGGAGTTTTGTAGATCCTCCAGATCAGATCCAAATCTAATTTTTGGAGGCATGATAGAGAAGAAGAGGATCTCCAGATCCAGCCTGAGTGGATACCGATAGAGGCCAGGTGCTTGTGTGGTTAGATCCAGAACCTTTCGCTGCATACAGGATCATCAACGGGTAATTGGATTACCCAAATCAGGTAAATTAAATTTGATTTAATTTATTCTTATTTTATTTTATTTATTAAAATAATAAGAATCAGATCTGAAACATCCTAGATCTGATATAGATCAAAGAAAAAAAAATTTGAAATATATCTCTTGATCTGATCAGATCTGAATGAACTTGGACCGAAAAATCAGAATTTCCCTTCAAGTATTTGGTGGCAACCCATCAAAACTAAAAATGAACCTCTTGGTGCAGCTACCTGTGTGATTAAGTTCTTCTATCTTGAGCCCTGATCAGATTAGGGTTAAGGTGAACTCGTCAAACCCTAATTTATATCATATGATTTAATCATTCAATTCAAGTCCGATGTGAAAACCTTAATAGAAACTCTTTCTATTATTTCACTCTACCTTGGCCATGGGCTTATGGACTTGATTCTCATGATTATCATAGGGTTGTTTCTCATCTACCAAGGTAGATAGATTCCTTCTTAGTGCAATCCAATTCCTACAATGAACATGCTATAGCCAACATACACCTCAAGGTTCCGAATGGCTAGAAGACCGAGTCATGGTGTAGTCAAACTATAACACCCTCAAGGTGAGCTACCAATGCACCTCAGGTCAAAGAACCAAACACACCACTGTAGCTTCGAGTCAGTCATTGACGAAAAGGTAGACTTCCTTATGACTGCTCGAGGTGGTCATGCTCAGTGCTCTCGTTCTTTAATGAGTACCTGTACTCTCGCTCCGGTGTCTCTACACTGTAGACTCAAGACTAATCTACTATAAAAAAGTGATTGTACACCAACCTTCCAGGTCAATCACCATCCTCATGATGATCCTACAGTCATGAGCATTTTATGAGTTAATAATAAAAATTCTTGTCTTAAATTTTCAACTCTTGAAAATGAGAATTATCATTTTCATTAACTCAAGGGATGTATCATAGGTACTAAATACACATTTATGATAGAAAATAATCTATTTTATTATTTATAGTTAAAATTATAATTTTACCCCTAGAAGTTTATTACAAGTGTCAGTCAATTCTGGCTTTTAGGGCACACATATCTAACAAACTTTTCCTTGATCTAAAGCCAATTGGCTATAAATCTAAGTTCCATCTTCTCAAGGTGGGCTTCGATCTTCTGCTGGCCCAATGGCTTTGTAAGCAGATTTGTCGTATTGTCTATAGAGTTGATTCTTTTGACCTCGGCCTAACCCTTCTCGAGGTAATCACGGATGAGGTGGTATCGCTGTTCAATGTGCTTAGATTTTTTATGACACCTCTACTCCTTAGCAAGGGCTATGGTGCCATTATTGTCGCAGTACAGAGGAATGGCATCTGATGGCATCACTCCGATCTCTACGTGAAACTTCTTATACCAGAATTCCTCCTTTGCAGCTTCTGATGTAGCAATATATTCTGCTTTCATGATGGAATCTGCTATCATAGTCCGCTTGAAACTTTTTTAACTAACAGCTCCACCATTGCACACAAATAGACTTCCAAATGTCGACTTTCGATCATCTACATCAGATATAAAATCCGAGTCTGTATACCCCTGGACTTGGAGTTCTCCATTACCAAAGATCAATAACATATCCTTAGTTCTTCTCAAGTACTTAAGGATACATTTCACAGAAGTCCAGTGTTATTCACTTGGATTCGACTGATATCTACTCGTGACACTCACAGCATGGGCTATATCAGATCGTGTACGTAACATGGCATACATGAGGCTCCCTATTACTGAAGCATAAGGGATCTTGCTCATGCATTCTATTTCCTCATGTGTACTATGGCACATCTTCTTGAAAAGATGAATGCCATGTCTGAAGGATACCAAACTCCTCTTAGAGTTTTTCACGCTAAACCTCTTTAGCACTTCCTCTATGTACATCTTCTGTGAAAGTCCTAGCATCCTATTCGGTCTATCTATATAGACCTTAATTCCTAGAATAAAAGATGCTTCTCCTAGGTCTTTCATGGAGAATTCTTTGGATAATCACATTTTTAACTATGGTCAACATGGGAATATCATTCCCAATAAGAAGGATGTCATCCATGTATAATACGAGGAAGACAACAGTGCTCTATTGATCTTTTTGAAGATACATGACTCCTCTTCATTCTTGATGAAACCAAACAATTTGATCACATCATTAAAACATGTATTCCAGCTCCGAGATGCTTGCTTAAGTCCATATATGGACCTTTGCAGCTTGCATACCTTGTGATCATCATCACTGGATGTGAAACCTAGCGGCTATTTCATATAGATATCTTCTTCAAGATATCCATTTATGAATGCCGTTTTCACGTCCATTTGCCATATTTCATAATCAAAATAGGCTACAACAACAAGCTATGTGCAACGCATAGCTACTGACGAAAAGGTATCCTAATAGTCAATGCCTTCGTGTTGACTATAACCTTTTACCACTAATCTAGCTTTGAATGTCTCCACATTTCCGTCTGCACCAATCTTTCTCTTGTAGATCCATTTACACCCAATAGGTACTATACCTTCTGGTGGATCTACCAAGGTGCAGATATGGTTTGAGTGCATCGAGTCAATTTCTAACTTCATTGCCTCTACCCATTTCTCGGAGTCGATATTCAATATCATCTCGTTATAGATTTTGGGATCATTACCATAAACCCCATTACCTAGGAGGAATATTTCTTATATTTTCTCTAAAATAGTACCTAAGTACCTCTTAGGGGGACGGAAAACTCTTTCCGATCTATGAGGTGGAGGAGGAAGTGATTGGATTGGTTTAACCTAATTTGGTTCCATTTGGTCCTTAGCTCGTTGCTCTTATAAGACTTTTTCATCGAGCTTGATCTGCTTTCCAGTGCCGCTATCTTGAATAAACTATTTTTTAAGAAAGATGGCATGTCAACTCATAATCACATTATGATCTTCTGGAATGTAGAAATAATATCTGAATGACTCTTTAGGATATCCTATAAATCGAGCTCTAAAGGACCTGAAGTCTAACTTGTCCGCTTGTTATCTTTTGACATGAGCCGGACAACCCCAAATTCTGAGATGACTCAGACTTGGTTTCTTACCATGCCATATCTCATATGGTGTGGTAGGAACTATTTTAGAGAAAATTCTATTCAGTAAGTATATTGCAGTTAACAAACAGTATCTCCAAAGAAAATCAGGAAGGTTTGTGAAGCTCATCATGGATCGAACCATATCTAATAGGATCCGATTCCTCCGTTCTAAAACCCCATTGAGTTGAGGTGCTCCAGGTGGAGTCCATTGAGAGATTATAACATTTTCCTTAAGATAGTCTAGGATTTTCCGACTAAGGTATTCGCCTCTTCGATCTAATCGAAGAACCTTAATATGTTTTTTTGTTTGCTTTTCTACTTCATGTCTAAATTCTTTGAACTTTTCAAAAGCTTCAGACTTGTGTCTCATAAGATACACATACCCATACCTAGATAAATCATCAGTAAAGGTTATGAAGTAGACAAAGTTGCCTCTAGTCGGCACATCAAATGGGCCGCACACATCAGTATGTACTAGGGCAAGAAGATCCGTGGCCCTTCCCCATGTCCTACAAAAGAGAGCTTAGTCATTTTGCCATGAAGACAAGATTCACAAATTGGATATGACTCGAAAGTTAACGGACTCAATAGCTTAATTTTCTCTAATTTGTTAACCCTATCTTCTGCTATATGACCTAGTCTTAGGTGCCATGATACCTATCGTTTGGACTATCCCTAGGTCGTTTCATGGTATTCACATTTTGCTCGATATTAAAAATAGATACATCAATATGTAACTGATAAAGACCGTTAATAAGAAAATCACTTATAATTTTATTTCTTTCATAAAGAATGTTACAATGGTCCTTAAGAAAACTAATTACATAGCCTTCTAATGCAAGACAAGAAACAAAAATCAAATTTCTGCTTGCTGCAGGCACATAATAATAGTCTTTTAACACTAAGTCTAAACCAGATGGTAGTCAAAGAGGGTATGTTCCTACGGCCATAGTAGCAACTCTTGCTTCATTTTCGATGTGCAAGATCATGTCACCATCCCTCAGCCTCCTGCTATCCTTAAGACCCTGCATGAAAGTGCATAAATGAGCAGTAGAACCAGAGTCAAGCACCAAACTGGATGCAGAACAAACCGTAAGGTTAGACTCAATAATGAGCATACCTCCAGAAGGACCTGCCTCCTTCTTATTCTTCAAGGTGGCCAGGTAAGTAGGATAGTTTCGCTTCCAGTGGCTATTATTATTGCAATGAAAATACTTTCCTTTGTCAACGACCTTCTTTTTTAGCTCTATCTTTTTTTTCTTTTCTCCTTCCACCTTCTACTTTTTCACAGACTTCTTCTTCTTTCCAAAAGACTTTCTCTTAGAAGAAGTCCATTCCATAGCAAGCACTGAGCCTTTAGAACCTTTCGTAGAAAGCTCAACGGTAACCAGCATGTTCATAATTTTGGTCAGGGAATTTCGAAGTTTATGCATATGATAGTTCATGATGAACTACCCATATGCATCAGTCAAGGATTGCAGAATTATATCATTTTGCAGATCCAAGTCCAACCTCACTTCGAGCTTCTCAAGCTCTTCTAAGTCCTTGATCATCATCAGACAATGATCTTGGACTGACTGCCCATCACGTATTTTTGCCTTGAATAGTCGTTTAGTGACTTGATACTTGGCTGCGCAACTCTATTCACCAAATATCTCTTATAGGTGAGCCAACATTTGATGGACAGTCCTGATATCTTCATGTTGGCACTGAAGTTCATCAAACATCGAGCCCAACATGTAATATCTGGCCTTATTATCTTCGTCCGTCTATTTTTTAAGAGACGCTCTCTATTCAGTGGATGGACGAGCTGATAAGGTGTGAGAGTCCTGGTCCAATACATGAGTTAACTTCTCAAAACCCAAAATAATTTTGAAGTTTCAGAGCCAATTCTTGTAATTGGGTCCGGTCAGTCTATGGGTGTCCAAGATTTATGCTAGTGGGTTGGATGCAGACATTTTTCTGTAAAGAGTCAAAGTTTCTAATTAGATATTATAATTAAGACCTAACCAATTTATTTAAGATTTTAACTTTTAAATAAATTAGCTCCCATTATTTTCTTAGATCCCTACACTCCATCTGTAGAGATGTGAAAATCTCCATGATTAATAATTTTTAGTGGATGGTGCGGTCCCACCAATTGACTCATCACCTCACCTAATAGTTAGTGATGATGGGTTAGCCAATGAGTGAACAACTCTTGTTCAATGATTCCCTAATCATGGTGCCCCCAAACTTGATCTCTAATTCATGAATCTCACCATGCTCGAAATATTGATCAACTTCTTAGTTAAGTCAGACCCACCATTTACATAGATTAAATTTCTAATTGAGTCTCTCACCATATCCAAAATATTGAGCTCAATCAATCCTCTAGACTATAGCATCCAATGCCTAATAGACATGGTTGCATCTTTCTGGTGTAACTGAACCACTGTAATCAATCAAGAATAATCAACCTCGAAAAGGGCCCGTACATCTACAATGATGGAAGACCTTAGACTTAATCTTTTCTTAGAAAGATTTGACTTAGGTCTCATTAAACTAGACTTGACATAGTTATAACCATTATGACTAACCTAGTGGCATGGGTTTGCTCGGATTATTGACCACCTCAGATTAGAACCGAGCCAACAAATATGGCCAGATAAGTGAGATCGATGGAAGGGATATGCCATTAACTCCATAAGAACGCATTCGAGTCGAGTAGCTCCCAATTAAAAATCAGTTGATCGTATCTGCCAGACTTATCTTAGACACCAAATTGTTGAGCCAGAACCAATCAGTTTAGCCTACAATCTAGACTCTAACCATTCAGCCTAATTAGATCTTAGCTTGATCGATCACTCACGTGACTTGATCTTGACCCAGACTTAATCTTATTAGGCTGATCAATTTAAGCATTGTTGATCCCATCTAATCAACTCTTGATTCGGTTTGATCAACTGCTTAGACCTAATTGAGCTAACCAAGCCCGAACCCAATATTATGAATATATCTTAGATCTAAAATTTTCAATTTTAGATCTAATTAATATTTCATAATCTTAATTCTTAATTAAGTTAGGGTTTATGAACAAAATATGTAAATAAAATCCTAGGATTTCAAGATCTAGGGTTTTGTAGAAAGTAAGTTCTTGATTTCTGATTAAGGACGAATGCGTAACACCCCTACACATCATAAGAACACCCCATCGAATAGGAGGAAAGGGCATTTAAACCCTATTTTATTTTTATGATTGGACAGCCAAGGGGAATGCCTTAATCAGAAATATAAATCTACAAAACTAGTTAGATCTACATCGTACATCTCATATATAAAATTGATCTAACTTTATACATGTTTTGCATACATCTCATATATCATATCATGCATCTTTTTTAGATCTTAATTATCTCATAATTATCTAAAAAATTAGATTTAAATTGATCAAATCAAAATAAATTCTAATCTAGATAATTATGTAGAACTATTCTACAACTAGTCTAATCATGCATTCATCATATCTCATATGATCTAAAAATTAAATAATTTTATTTCCTATATTTTAAATTTTATTATAATATTTATAATCATCAAAAAATAGAAAATAAATATATCTAAAATTATAATTTAATCAAAATAAATCATGATCATGCAAGACTATGTATAGAACTATTCTATTTTACAACTAGTCATGCATCTTGTAAAACTTAGATTAAAATTATTTAATTTTAATTTTTTTAATTTTAAATCTAATCATATCTCATGTGACATCTAAAATTATCTAATTTTTAGATCAAAAATAAGTAAAAATTAGATCTAAATAATTTAGAAAACCTAGCTCTGATACCAGTTGAAGGAAAAATTCTGATTTTTTGGATCGGGTTCGTTCAGATTTGATCGGATCAAGAGAGATATTTTAAAAATTTATCTCATGTATTCAGATTAGATCTGAGATATTTTAAATCTAATTTTATAAATCTATTAAATAAAAATAAAAATAAATTAAATCTAATTTAATTTATACCTTGATGTTGGATAATCAGATTATCCTTTAATGATCCTGCTGATTGCATGAGGTTCTGGATCTAATCACGCAAGCGTCTGGCCTCTACCGGTATCCACTAAAACTAGATCTGAAGATCTTCTTCTTCTTTATCACTTTTTCAAAAATCAGATCGAGATCTGATTTGAAGGATCTTCAAAACTACTTTCGAAGATCAGCAGTCGTCTCAGTAGCAGTGCTGCCTTCTTCCTTTCTCATTAGCATTTTCTTGCCTAGATCGCACCAAATTGAAGCCCAACTTCCCTTGAGCGTGGAGAGGAGAGAGAGGATCAGAAGATGGCATGGAGGAGGGAGAGGGGCAGCCTTGGGGCATGGGCTAGGAGAGAACTCTATGAAAGTTGGGCGCAGATAGGGTTTATATAGACCCTGCTATGCCATGTAGTGCCACATCATTCCGGCCAATCACGTTGCTTCATGCAATTAGATCTAAATCTGAATAATGGGATGATATCACCTGATCCAATCAAATGAGAGCCCCACTAATTCATCCTTAGATGGTGCCTAAGATTGGTCAAAGTCTATAGTTATGGGCCACCTAAGTAGAAACCAAGAAGCAACCTGGAGTCCCATCCGTATGGGACTCCAGTCATCCCTATCCATAGCGCACGCCTCCCTAGGCACACCCTCTCCTTTCAAAAATCTAGCAAGGGGATAATCCCCTATCTGCTCTCCAATAGATGCATGACATATGGGTAGATGTCCAAGGGTCAAAGGTCAACGTTTGACCAAAATCAAAAGATAAGAATTAGCTGGTGATGGAAAATGGCAGGTGTTGTCTCAAATTTATCTCATAAATTAAGACAATCCTTTTCTGATCAGGACAAGCTCCAGTCAGACCAAGTAAAGGTACTTGAGTGAGCACAAACTCATTTGGCTCAGTTTAGACAACTTTTAATGATAGTAGAAGGAGAATGTTAGGTTCAATCGTGTGCTAGCATGATTTCCTTGAACCTAATTGAATCTAATTCAAATCAATTGAACTGGGTTAATCCAATTGATGATATTCAGATCCAAACCCTTGTTTGTGTGACCCAATTAGGTTCAGTTCGATATGGTAATGGGATATGTCACGATCTCTATCATCAACATCATCGAAACTCCTTTCGATGGATCAGAACTCTTCTGATTCAGACAACTAGAATGATCGATCATCTAAATCATTCTAATTGCTCCCAAAATTCACCAATGACATCTAGCAGTATATGGTGGTAACCCATCAAAACTAAAAATGAACCTCTTGGTGCAGCTACTTGTATGATTAAGTTCTTCTATCTTGAGCTCCGATTAGATAAGGGTTAAGGTGAACTCCCTAATTTCTATCATATGATTTAATCATTCGATTTAAGTCTAATATGAAAACCATAATAGAAACTCTTTATATTATTTCACTCTGCCATGGCCATAGGCTTATGGACTTGATTCTCATGATTATCATAGGCTTGCTCCTCATCCACCAAGGTAGATAGATTTCTTCTTGGTGCAATCTAATTCCTACAATGAACATGCTATAACCAACATACACCTCAGAATTCCGAATGGCTAGGAGATCGAGTCATGATGTAGTCGAACTATAACACCCTCAAGGTGAACTACCGATGCACCTCAGGTCAAAGAATCAGACACACCACTACAGCTTCAAGTCAGTCATCGACGAGAAGGTAGACTTCCTTATGACTGCTCGAGATGGTCACGCTCAGTTCCCTCATTCTCTAACGAGTACTTATACACTCACTCCGATGTCTCTACACCATAGACTCAAGACTCATCTACTATAAAGAAGCAATTGTACACCAACATTTTGGATCAATCACCATCCTCATGATGATCCTACGGTCAGGAGCATTTTATGAGTTAATAATGAAAATTCTTGTCTTAAATTTTCAACTCTTAAAAATGAGAATTATCATTATCGTTAACTCAAGGGATGTATCACACACACTAAATACACATTTGTGATAGAAAATAATCTATTTTATTATTTATAGTCAAAATTATAATTTTGCCCCTAAAAGTGTATTACAAGTGTCAGCCAATTCTGGCTTCTAGGACACACATATCTAACATGTAGGATGCTTCGCTCAAGTTCTTCATGGAGAACTATGATGACAATTAGACTTTTATTCCTTGTAGTTTAGGGATATCATTCCCGATTTAGAGCATGTCATCCATGTACAAAATAAGGAATACCACTGCTGGACCATTTACCCATTTATAAATGCAGGGTTCTTCTCCATTCTTAATGAAGCCATACGTTTTGATCACTTTATTAAAATGCATGTTCCAACTCCGAGATATCTGCTTCAATCCATAAATGGATCTCTGAAGCTTGCACACCTTGGACTTATCTATGGATGTTAACCCTTCAGGTTGTATTATATACACCTCTTCGATCAGCTCTCCATTTAGAAAAGTTGTCTTCACATCCATCTGCCAGATCTCATAGTCTAGATGGGCAGCAATAGCAAGCATGATCCGAATGGACTTGAGCATTGCCACAGGAAAGAATGTCTCATCATAGTCAATACAATAACGTTAACGATACCCCTTGGCAACCAGATAGGCTTTATAGGTCTCCACCTTTTCGTCTGCGCCCCTCTTTCTTATGAAGACCCATTTACACCCAATGGGTTTAACCCCTTCAAGTGGGTCAACTAATGTCCATACATCATTGACCTTCATGGAATCCATTTTGGATCTCATGGCTTCTAACCATTTCTTAGAGTTGGGTCTCTACATCACATCCATATACATGATTGGGTCCTCATCATTCTCATCGAGTTCGATGGGATTACCATCCTAGACCAAGAATCCATAGTATCTATCTGGATGGTGCAGTACTCTACCAGATCGCCTTAATGGTGTGGATTCACTAGGCTTCAGATCTGATCTGATCAAATCTAACTTAGGTTCAAGATTCTATGTTGGACTTTCTACCTGTTGAACTTCATCAAGTTCAACCTTAGAGGCAACAGTTCCTTCACCAAGAAACTTCTTTTCCAAAAGAGTTGCCTTAAGGTTGACGAACATCTTTTGTTCATCAGCATAGTAGAAATAATATCTTTTGATCTTTTTTAGGTATTCTATGAATGTACACTTATCAGACTTAGGTCTAAGTTTGTTTGTAACTAACCGTTTAACATAAGCTGGGCACCCCCAAATCCTAAGGTGTGAAAGTGCTGGTTTACATCCTATCCATATCTCATATGAGGTTTTAATAATAGACTTACTTAAAATCCTATTTAATAGATAACAAGCTGATTCGAGTGCATATCCCCAGAAGGATATTGGTAAGCTAACAAATTCCATCATGGATCGGACCATGTCTAACAAAGTTCGATTCTTCCTTTCAGACACACCATTATGCTGTGGTGTTCTAGGAGGACTCCATTAGGAGAGAATTCCATTCTCTCCTAGATATGTGAGAAACTCATCAGAAAGGTATTCTCCTCAATTAGATCGAAGAGTTTTAATACTCTTTTTAATTTATTTTTCTACTTCACTTTAGAATCATTTGAACATTTTAAAAGAATCGAACTTATGTTTCATCAGATGGACATATCCATATCTGGATAGATCATTTGTAAAAGTGATGAAGTAGACATATCCACCTCTGGCACTTATGCTCATTGGTCTGCATACATCAGTATGTACTAGACCTAATAGCTCATTGGCTCTCTCACCTTTTCCAGTAAAAGATGATTTGATCATTTTACCAAGAAGATAGGACTTACAAGTTGAAAGTGATTCACAATCATTGACTTCGAGGATTTTCTCTTGAGTCAACCTATTTATCCTATTCTTATTTATATGACTTAGCCTACCGTACCATAAGTAGATATTTGATACACTATCTAATCTAGCGTGCTTGCCAGTAGAATAGATTACATTAATAGGTTATGATAACATATATACACCATTGTTCAATTGTCTATAGAAAGCAATAACACCATTCATAATAACATTACAAACTCATTTTTTTATTAAAATTTCATAATTGTTCATGGACAAAAGGCCTACAGAAATGATATTTAAAAAGAAACTAAGATAGAAATAACAATCACTAAGAACAACAGTATGAGATTCAAATATAAGTTTTAAAATTTCTAAAGCCAGAACTGGAACTGATCTTCCATCTCCAATGTTCAGATATTTCTTGCCTTGCTCGAATCTTCTACCGACCTATAATGAATTGCAAATATGGTAAGGGCTACTGGTATCCAATACCCAGTTAGTAATATCATAAATAGAAAAATTGCTAGGAGTTATCATATAAATACCTTGCCCAGCAATAGCTTGCTTCTTTCTCTACCTATTCGGGTTTAGGGAGGCAATGTACTGAGGATAGTTCCTCTTCTAGTACCCCTGCTTCTTGCAAAAGAAGCATTCAGCTTGACTCTTATCGGAATTGATCTTCCTGGTCTGGCCTTGCACTGATGTCCCAGCCTGAACTTGCACCTTTTTTGTTTTCTTCTTCTTATTCTTCTTTTCTTTCTTAAAGGGTTGAGAACCAGAAGATGAACCTTCCACTAAGTTCACCAACTCTTTATGGAGCTGGTGATCCTTCTCAAAGTTCTGAAGTAACCCTAGTAAGCCATGATTGTTTACTTCAGGCTTTGTCATTCTATAATGAGTAAGGAGAGGGAGATAGGGCTTTGGCAGCAAGTTCTGTATTACATCTTTTCCAAGTTGTTCATGCAAGGAAAAGCCAAGTTTGCTCAAGCGCTCTATCAGCTCGATCATATACAGTACATGATCAGTGACAGAGGCTCCATCCTACATTCTGGCATTGAAGATGGTGCAATTAGTCTTGTGCCTCTTAACGTCATCGGTGTGCTAAAAGAATCCTCCAACACTTGAAGCATTTCATTTGGCTGAGCTATCTCAAACCTGCAACTAAACTTGTCGCTCATTATAGCCAGCATAATGTAGTACACCATGGTTCGATCACTGAGCCACTTCTGATAAGTGTCTCTGATTGTTCCACGTGCATTGGTAGTTGGCTCCTCAGGTACAGGATCCATCAGCACATATAGGATCCGTTCATGCTCTAGGATAATCTTTAACTTTCGATACCGGCTATCAAAGTTGGATCCCACCAACTTATCATTGTCCAATAATGATTGGAGTGATAGGAAAGTGGCCATGTCTACACAAAGAAAAATCAAAATCTAATTAGTAATTGATTCATTAAACCTAAAGATTTGGACTTTAATCAAAAGGTTTCTCTCACTATTTTATTTGAATTGGTAGCCTCTATCTCTAATTTGAGAAATTATCCTAATTTCTTAGTGGGTACTAGAATCCACATAGACTATACATGAGCGCAACTTTGGTTGACCCACCCATGTAAATCTAAGGGTAGGTTCATAACCAATTATTTCTTCAAACAATTTTTAGTAATTAAATTTTGTCCCAAGCCCTGATCATTTGGCTTTGGCCTTCTTAGAAAAGGATTCAATTAGGTCCAACCATTAACATGACCATACTTGGCCCATCCAACCAATGAATGATCAGGCCCAACTTTGGTTGACCCACCTAACCACCATTTAGAAAGATGTATCCAATAGATCATATAATGAATGATAATTCCATCAATCGATAAGCACCAAACCTTTGGGCCTCCAATGATTATCCAACTGATGGACTCATTATCATCCACTTTAATGGGAGGCTATGATCTAATTATCATATAACTATTTTATTTTAAGGATCTAATAATTTTAGATGATTTAGTTTATAGAAGCAAGTAGGTCAGATTAACCAGCTTGTCATAATCCTCCCACTAACTTCACCAAGTCAGCTTAAGGGAGATTATTAATAGGCTGGTCTAGGAGCACCTAAATCAGTCAAACTAATTTATCTAGCTGACATGGGTCCGCTTGAATAGTTAAGTGATCTGATTAAAATATAATCTCACCAAGAGGCCAGATAAGTTCAATCAGTGGAAGGGTCTGCCAGGCTTGCCTTAGACACCATCAGAAATGGTCAGATAAGCAAGCTGCCAACTAAAAACCACTAGTCTAGATTATCTTAGATACCAACTAGTTTAATTAGTTTCAATTAGGTCAATCTAACTGTTCATACTAGACCGCATAGACAAGAATCAAGTCCATCTTGGGTCTTATTAAAGACATGGACCTGACCAACTACAACTATTGCAATTGATCTAAAGAATCCTTGACTTAATCTAAGATAACAATTGATTAGATTTAGTCAATTCTCTAATTAAGTACATTCTTTAATCTAACCCTAGGTCTAACCTAATTAATGAACCTAATCCCCACTAATCCATTAACTCAATGTGTTTTGATTTGTGTCATAGGATCTTCAATTTACAATCCTAGAACTTAATCAAACAACTTCTTAATTCTTAATTAAGTTTTGAGCTGAGGATTGGGGTTTGGCTTTTTGAAAATAGTTTTCATGTTTGTAAAATATTTTTATAATATGGGTCTATCAACCAAGTTGCATGTTTGATTCATAATCAATATGCAAGTAACGTAAACATGAATCTATTTTAGATCTAATATAAATAGGTTCATGTAATTGAAATAATTTCAATAATAATCAATCAAAAATCTTCCTAGATCAAATCTAGTATATTTATGAAGATTAAAATTAGATTAAAATATTTTTAATTAGATTATAAAATCTCTTAGATCAAATTTTAAATTTTATGATCAATATTTTAGATCAGTACGTACTAGGACAACCTATTCACTATAAGGGATAAACCTTATAGCAGGACAACCTTATGGCAATTCGTGCAATCTAAAATATTTTATTTTTAGATCTAAAACTATTTTAAATTTATTAAATTATAAATAAAATTAGATTAAATCTAATAAATTTATGATTAGAGTCAGATGATCACGAACTAGGATAACCTATTCACTATAAGGGATAAACCTTACAGCAGGACAATCTTATGGCAATCCATGCAATCTAAAATATTTTATTTTTAAATTTAATTTTTTTTAATTTTAGATTTAATAATTAAATTATAAATTAGATCTAATCTAAGAAATAATCTAAACATGCACAAAATTATATAATAACAACATTGCTCTCATACCAATTGAAGGAACTAGATTAAGGGTTTTATAGGTAGATCTTGAAAACTTTTTCAAGATCTTGCAACAAAAGACTTAAATAAATTAAATATTTATTTAAATAAATATATAAATATCTAGATCTTAGATCTATTACATGATCAAAGTATGATATTAAATCAAAAATTAAAATCAAATAAGAAAGTAAAAGGTTGATCAAATCAACCTAGATCTATACTACATCAAATGCAGGTATAAAGTTAATAGATCAGATCTATTATCTGAGCAAGTTAGATATTTTAACTTACTGATCTAAGCTTGAGAATGAAGTCATGAGCCATACATGCATCCGGCCTCTAGGAGTCGTCCACACAAGCCTATGATCTCTGATCTAAAGTTCGATGTAGGAAATCAGCACAGCATGCTAGTACTGTGCTGATCCTTCTTCAACAGTCAATTTGATGCTCCCTTCTTCAAAATTTGGACTCTCCAAAATATGATAAGGAAGATGAGAGTTTACTAATTTGATACTTTCTTAGAAAAAACTTAAAAAAAGGAGGAGAGATTGAAAATAAAATAGCCCAAGAAGAAGACCCTCTTCTTCTTCTCTTTTCTCTCACCTAGACACCTAGATTGGTGCCTATGAAACCCCCATGCCCAAGGACCCTCTTCCTCTGATTTTTGTAGAACCCAAACCTCACCCAAAGCTCTATATTTCACAAAAGAATTAGAATAAAATTTATCAAATAAATAGAGCAAAAGAAGAGTCCATGTTAGATCAAAATCCTAGACTTGGAATATCCAAACATGGAAAGTTGTTGAGGCGCCCAACTCTTGGGCACCTCCTCCACAATTATTGGTGTGGACCAGCAAGGGAGGGTGCACAAAAAAAAAGATTATTTTTATGGAATAAAAAAAGAATTAACTAAAAAGGGGGCAGCACTCAAGGGAAGATGTTTTGGTTAACAAGGATTCTATCTCATAGAATCCTAAGCAAAACTAACTCCTCTTTTGACTTGGTCTTCCAATAAATTGCCTTATGACAAAAGGAGGAGAGAAAGAGGACGTGAGAAGCCATGGGAGTGGAGAATTTTTATATAAGAAATAAAATAAAAAGGGCATGGGGCATGAGGATTAAGTGGCGCAAGTGATAGGGAGTCCTAGTCACACTAGGACTCCTATTTTGACTTGGTCAAACAAGATCTTCTAACCAAATAAAATCAAGATTAAACCAATCAAATTAAATAAGACCCTCACCCATTTAAGAATTTAATTAAATTAGATTAAATTATATTTAATTCTAATTTATTTTCTAATCAAATTAGAAAATTAGGTTAATCCGAGTCCTAATTAGACTAGGACTAGTTCTTCCTTGCAATTGGCTTATCCAATAAACCAATTGGACTTGATCCAATAAAGCCCAAACCAAATCTAATTAAATTATATTTAATTAGACTTAATCTCAGTCTATTGGCTTAATCAAATTAAGCCAATTAATAATTTAATTGCTAATCAATCCTCTTGCAATACTTGCACTAGGTTAAACACCAATCGTATTGATTATTTAACCCTAGAATGATTCTTAATCATTGATCAACCATCCGATCAGATCATAAGCTCTAATATGTGTGACCTCATAGGTTCAAACCTAAGTCGGTAGCATAAAAATAAATTTTTATACCAATCGAAGTGACCATCTAGTAATGATATCCGATGGTTGGATAGGTCGAAGGTGTAGAACACCATCCTTAGTACCCATGTGGATATAGTTTTCATATAATTCATCCCCTTGACCACAATGCTCATAGGACATCTCAGAGTTCAACTATCAACTCTGATTAGGTTGTCCACATTGTATTTTAACATATCAAATCCATCTGATGGACTGTCCTGGCTAAGGTTTTGCTATATTGAAATACAGTGATACATTCTTCTCCAACTCTTGGAGTGGTCAATTCTATTTTGATCACACTCTGACTTTGCAAGTACTTGATTATGCTCAGAAGCCTTTTATTATTGAATTAGAAATTTAGTTAGTTCGGTATCAAAGCATAGTGAGCTGCTTGCAAGTCACTGAGGTGATCTCAGGTCTAAGGGATACTTATACCTATATTCCATCAGAGATATTCTCGACAGCAGAATGCTCTGAAGTTGGTCACATTCAATAACGATGTACCCATACATCTCACTTGTATGCTATACCAGTGTCTTCACACTCCTTGGTTAAGAGGACAACCAACCTATATGGCATATAACGACCTATGCTCGATAGATGCTATTGTCCTAATTAACATCCTATCATTTGGTCGTGAACAAATTTAAGGACTAATCGATAAATTCTCTCTTTATCAAAACTAAATAGTCCTAAGGACTTCATCACAATAGTGGAGTTCATTAGAAGATGTAAATTCATAATGAAAAAGATGTCAAAAATTTTTATTAATTAATAAATCAATTATAATTACAAAATAGCTCAACCATCAAAGGATGACGATTGGCTTTGAAACATAATTTCTGGCAGACTCACTACCTCATCTAACAGTTATTGATGATGGGTCAACCAATGAGTAGACAACTCTTATCCAATGATTCTCTAATCATGGTGCACCCAAACCTAATCTCTAATTCATGAATCTCACCGTGTCCGAAATATTGATCCACTCCTTAGTTAAGTCAGACTCACTATTTGCATAAATTAGATTTTTGATTGGATCTCTCACCGTATTCAAAATATTGAGCCCAACCCATCCTCCAATCCATAGCATCTAATGCCTAATAGACATGGTTACATCTTTTTGGTGCAACTGAACCACTGCATTCAGTCGGGAACAATCAACCCCGGGAAGGGCCCGTACATCTACAATGATGGAAGATCTTAGACTTAATATTTTCTTAGGAAGATTTAATTTAGGTCTCTTTAAACTTGACTTGACTTAGTCATAATAATTATGACTAACCTAGTGGCATGGATTGGCTCGAATTGTTAGCCACCTCAAATCAGAATTAGGTTGACACAAATGGCCAGGTAAGTGAAATCGGTGGAAGGGATATGCCACTAACTCGATAAGAACTTATTTAGGTCGAGTAGCTCCCAATTAAAAACTAGTCAATCGTATCTGCTAGACTTACCTTAGATACAAAATTATCAAATCAGAACCAATTAGGTTAGCCTATAATTCAGGCTCGAACCGTGGAGCCAAATTAGGCCTTGACTTTATCAAATCACATCTCAATGTGATTCATTCTTGACCCAGACTTAATCCTATTAGATTGATCAAATCTAATCTTTGATCCCATCTAACCAATTCTTGATTTAGTTTGATCAACCGCTAGACCTAATTGAGCTACCCAAGCCCAAACCCAATTTTATGAATATGTCTTAGATCTAAAAATTTATAATTTTTAGATCTAATTAATTTTATAATCTTAATTTTTAATTAAGTTTTGAATTCATGAATAAAACATGTAATAAAAATTCTAGGATTTCTGGATCTAGGATTTTGCAGAAAAATAAGTTCTGATTTTTGATTAAAGACGAACACGCAGTACCCCTACACACCATAAGAACACCCCATCGAATGAAAGAAGAAGGCCTTTAAACCCTACTTTGTTCTTATGATCGGATGGCCATGGGAAACGTCTTAATCAAAAATATAATTTTCTACTATAAAACTAGTTAGATCTACATCATATATCACATATACAATTAATGATCTAACTAATACATGTTTTGCATATATCTTAAGAATCATAACTAAATTAATATGTATACTTTTAGATCTGAAATATCTTATATTAAATCTAAAAAATAAAATTTTAAATTTGATCATATAAAAATTAAAACTATTCTAGACATCTTATAGAACTATTCTATAACTAGTCTAAGCATGCATCTTTCATATCTCATATGAATAAATCAAAAATTAAAAAAATTATTTTTTATTTTAGATCTGATTATAATAATTATAATATTAAAAAATTAAAAATTAAATAAATCTAAAATCATATTTAATTAAATTAAATGCACGATCATTCTAGACTACACATAGAACTATTCTATACCTAGTCTAGTCATGCATCTCATACATATTAGATCTAAATGATTTAATTTTTTTAATTTTTTGATTTTAGACATCTAAAATCTTTTAATATCAGATCATAAATAAATATAAAATCAGATCTAAGGTGGATCTAAAGAACTGCTAACCTTGCTCTGATACTAAATGAAGGAAAAACCCTTTTTTCCTTGCACAGGATCGTTCAGATCTGATTGGATTTGAAGAAATATTTTAAAATTTTTTTTTCTAAGATCCTTATCAGATCTAAGACATTGCTAATTTGATCATTTAAGATCTAATATTAAGATTAAAAATAAAATTAAAACTAATTAATTTCATATCTTATACTTTGGATAATCAGATTATCTTGTGATGATCCTGATCTATCCTGAGGTTCTGGAAGGAGTCATGCACGCACCTGGCCTCTAGCGATTTCCACTTGGGCAGGATCTGGATGTCTTCTTCTCATGAATATTTTTCCTAAATATCAGATCTGAATTTGATCTAGAAGTTCTTCAAAAGAATTTCTGAAAGTAATGTGTCCATCTCACGAACACCAACGCGTAGATGCTGAACTCTTCACAAATTTGATTGGATCTTCTTCTTAGATTTATTTCCAACATTTGGCACTTAGAAGGAAGCGAGAGAGAAGATCATAGAGGGCATGGAAGATGGAAGGGGTGACATCCTTTGGGTATCAAAATTATTTCTTTCATGAAGAGCCTTGGTGCAAGTGTTATTATACAAAAGCATAGCGCCAAGTTAGAGTCCCACTTTGACCAAAATTCTTATTTATTCGACCATTGGGACCCCTGGACCTGATCTCCATGAAAATCCTTAGATCTCGTCTAATATTGATACCAAAAATAAATTTGAAAGGTGGAGACATGAGTAGATAAGGAAGAGTCCACTGCACCTAGGACTCTTCCCTCAAGAGTTTGATCCAACTCTTCCCTTAAGAGTTTGATCCAAATCAAACTCTATCATAACTTAGTCTAGATACCTTAAAAAATTATGAAATTTAGTACACCCAATGAATAATGCATTCCCTATCATGTATCCAAAAATCAAGTCAAAAGAATTTCCAAAAAAATTTCTAAAACCCTCTGATCAGGAGACCCTCAATTCTCTCAGTCAACTTTTGACCCTAGTCCATTTGCACAATGAATGGATTTAATTTCTACAATTAATCTGACATGGACTTATTCCAGTTACATGAAAATAAATCCATCCAAAATATAAAAATAATTTAAATCAAATTTAACTCAGTTGTGATGAATTAAAAAGATTACAGAAGGAGAAAGTTAGGCTCAATCGTGTGCTAGCACGATTATCTTAAACCTAATTGGATCTAATCCAAATCAATCAAATTGGATTAGCTCAATTGATGACATCCAAATCTAAATTCTTATTTGTGTGATCTAGTTAGATTTAATTCTATATGGTAATGAGACATATCACGATCTTCATCATCAACATCATCAAAATACCTTTCGATGGATCAGAATTTTTTTGGTTCATACAATTAGAATGATTGATCATCAAAATCATTATAATTGCTCCCAAAATCTACAAGTGACACCTAGCAGTATATGGTGGCAATCCATCAGAGTAAAAAATGAACCTCTTGATGTAGTTATCTGTGTGATTGGGTTCTTCTATCTTGAGCTCTGACAAGATTAGGGTTAAGGTGAACTCGTCAAACCCAATATCCATCATATGAATTAATCATTTGAGTCGAGTTCAATGTGAAATCCTAATAGAAACTCTTTTTATCATTTTCACTCTGTCATGGCCATGAGCTTAAGGACTCAATCTCATGATTATCATACGACTACTCCTCATCTACCGAGGTAGATAGATCCCTTATTGGTGCAATCCAATTCCTACAATGAACATGCTATGGCCAACATACACCTTAGGATTCTGAATGGCCAGAAGATCGAGTTATGGTGTAGTCAAACTATAATACCCTCAAAATGAACTATCGATGCACCTCAAGTTAAAGAACCAGACATACCTACTGCAACATCGAGCCAGTCATCGACGAGAATGTAGACTTTCTTATGACTGCTCGAGGTGGTCATGCTCAGTGCCCTCATTCTCTAACGAGTACTTGTACTCTCCTCCAGTGTCTCTACACCATAGATTCAAGATACATCTATCCGAAGAAAATGATCATACACGAATCTTCTGGATTGATCACCATCCTTATGTTGATCCTACAATCGGGAGCAATTTATAAGTTAATTATGAAAATTCATATCTTAAATTTTCAACTCTTGAAAATATGAATTGTCATTACCATTAACTCAAAGGATGTATCACAGACACTTTAAATACATGTTGTGATAGAGAACAACCCTTTTATTAATTTATAGTCAAAATTACAAAATTGCTCTTAGAAGTGTATTATAAGTGTTAGCCAATCTGGCTTCTAAGGTATGCATCTAACACTAAATTGATGGCATATTTTACTTTTAACAAATAGAAAGGGGGAGATTCATTGTAATTAAAATGTTAAATTCCTACAAAATGAATGAACTTGTGTATAATCTAAATTTGTATTGGTCACCTCAAGTTATAGATATGGAATGCTACTCTCCTCACCTTGAATGTTTTTTTTTAAATTATAAATATTATGCATAAACTCAAAGATTTTGTCATCATCAAAAAGGGGGAGAATGTTGACCCTAGGTATGATTTTGATTAATAATAAAATATTTAAGTTTATTTTTGGTACTAATAATTTAGTTGGAGTATTTAAGATAAAATTTAGGAAGACAGAAATCCATTTCATTGAAGCTCCATGCTTTTGATTAAAAGAACTAAGAAAGAAAAGCAAAAGAGGTCAAGCCAAATATTTTTCAAAGTATATTGGATCATGAACAAACTCAAGAAAAGTTTAAAGTTAAATCTGGCATAGTTTCAGCACTTGGCACCGACCAGGAGTTGACTTAAGAGAAGTAGGAGCCAACTCAAGAACTCAGACAGGCAATAGACTCAAAAATAGAAATTATTTTGGATCCTATCATAGAAGTCGACTCAAGAGAAGTAGGAGCCGACTCATGTCTTAGAAAATCCACCAGTCTAAGAACAGAATACTGAATTTTTTACCCTACATTTGGAGTCGACTCTAGCATGCAAAATTGACATAGGATAGAAAATACGGAGAGTCAAATTTTTCATCCTATGACTGGAGTCGACTCCCGATCTTCTAACAGCCCCAACAACCAATTTTTAGAACTATCCAGATTTCATTTTTAACACTCTAAATAACTTTTTCTAGTTTTTCAATGGCTACAAACCCATTTTTGAACTTCTTAAATTGGATTAGAAGGCTTCTAAGACTAGATTAAGGATTGAAAACTCAAGATGTAAAGGCAAGAAAGTGAAAAACATTAGCAAGATTTTAAAAATTGTGTGCTATCCAAATAGTGAGCCTTAATGAGCCTTCATTGTTGTTCAACCACTCAACCAGCTGTGCAATCAAGGCATTCTTAAGAGAAGGAAGCATTCATTGCAAAGCCCTCTAACTACTCATCTTGTGCATCAAAGCCTTAAATCTGAGTTTGCTTTTGTTTTAAATTTTTGGGTTCTGAAATCTTTATATTTCAAGTTTCAAAGGGCTAAAACTTGGGGGATAGGCTCATCCAAATCTTGAATTAGATTTGTACAAGCCTAGGAGTGGCTTGGGATTAAGTTTTGGTTAGTTAGCCCATAAAACCAACTAGATTTAGATTGTGAACCTGGAAGAAAAATAATCTTACTATAATCTTAGAGATTATGGTGGAATTCTCAAGTGGAGTACTTGAGGAGTGGACATAAGTGTTGGGTTTGACACCGAACCACTATAAAAATCTTGTGGCTTAGTATGTGTGATTTATTTCGTTAGCTATCATTATTTTCTGCTCATTTGATCACTATATTTTTAGCATAGTAGTATTCTAAATTTGCATATACACTCAATGATCTGAAAATTTTTGAAACATCCAATTCATCCCTCCCTCTTGGGTTGTTCATTTGGGAAACATTTCTATTGGTGTTTACTATCTTCTCTAAAATCAACTTGATTTATCTATTAGAAACTTTAACTTGCCCAATCATTTGTGGATGATAGGGTGTGGCTAGTTTATGGGTAATATTATACTTCTTCATCAGTGATGCAATAGACTGATTGCAGAAGTGTGTTTCACGATCACTAATAATAGCTCTAGGGGTACCAAATCGAGAGTAGATATTTTCCTTAAGAAATTTTATAACAATCCTACTATCATTGGTCTTGCATGGTACTGTCTCTACCCACTTGGATACATAGTCTATATCTACTAAGATGTACTCAGTCCCAAAAGATTTTAGAAATGGTCTCATGAAGTCTACTTTCCATATATCAAAAATTTCTACAATTAAAATTGGATTCATAGGCATCTTACATTTCTTTGTAATGCAATCTATTTGTTGACACTTAATACTGTTAGATATGTGTGCCCTAGAAACCAGAATTGGCTGACACTTGTAATACACATCTAAAGATAAAATTATAATTTTGACTATAAATAATAAAATAGGTTATTTTCTATCATAATATATTTTTGAAAGTGTTTGTGATACATCCCTTGAGTTAATGGTAATAATGGTTCATATTTTGAAGAGTTAAAAATTTAAGACATGAATTTTCATTATTAACTCATAAAATGCTCTCGACCGTAGGATCATCATGAGGATAGTGATTGATCTGGAAGGTTGGTGTATGATCGCTTCTTTAGGATAGATGATTCTTGAGTCTATGGTGTAGAAATACCAGAGCAAGAGTAAAGATACTCATTAGAGAACGAGGGTACTGAGTGTGACCACCTCGAGCAGTCATGAAGAAGTCTACCTTTTCGTCGATGACTGGCTTGAAGCTGCAATGGTGTGTCTAGTTCTTTGACCTGAGGTGCATCGACAGTTCACCTCAAGGGTGTTATAGTTTGACTACACCATAACTCGATCTCCTGGCCATCAGAACCCTGAGGTGTATGTTGCCTATAGCATGTTCATTATAGGAATTGAATTGCACCAATAGGAGATCAATATATCTCGATAGATGAGGAGCAGCCCTATGATAATCATGAGAATCAAGTCCATAAGCCCATGGCCATGGCAGAGTAAAATAATAGAAAGAATTTTTATTAGGATTTTCATATTAGACTTGAATCGAATGATTAATTCATATGACGAAAATTAGGGTTTGATGAGATCACCTTAACCCTAATCCGATCAGGACTCAAGATAAAGGAACTTAATCATAAAGGTAAATACACCAAGAGATTCATTTTTAGTTCTGATGGGTTGCCACCATATGCTGCTAGATGTCATTGATGGATTTTGAGAGCAATTAGAATGATTTGGATGGTCGATCATACTAGTTGTCTGAATCAAAAAAAATTTGATCCATCGAAAGGTATTTTGATGATGTCGATGATAGAGATTGCGACATATCCCATTATCATATGAAACTGAATCTAACTAGGTCACACAAACAAGGGTTTAGATTTGGATATCATCAACTGGACTAATCCAGTTCAATTATTTTGAATAAGATTCAATTAGGTTCAAGGAAATCATGCTAGCACACGATTGAGCCTAATGTTCTCCTTCAACAATCATTAAAGCTTGTCTCGACTGAACCAAATATGTTTAGGCTCACTCAGGAACCTTTACTTGGTCTGATTGGAACTTGTCTAGGTAAGAAAATAGTTGTCTTAATTTATGAGATAAATTTGAGACAATACATGCTATTTTTCGTCACCTGTTAAATCTTATCTTTTGACTTTGGTCAAATGTTGACCTTTGATACTTAGATATTTGCCCATATGTCTGCACCTATAGGAGAGAAAATGGGGCTTTATCCACCTACTAAAAGGTAGAAAGAGAGGGGGAGCACACCTAGGGAGGCGTGCATCCCATAAGGATCACGCCTGGAGTCCCATACAGTTGAGACTCTAGGTTGCTTTATGGTTTCAACTTAGATGGTGCCAAAGAGTCCTCTTTGACCAGTCTTCTTACCACCTAAGGAGGTTTATGAGGGACTCTAATCTGATTGGATCAGATGATGTCATTCCATCAATCAGATTTAGATTTGATTGCACAAAGAGCCATGATTGGCCAGGATGGTGTGGCACCGCATGGCGCAGCAGGGTCTATATAAATCCTGTCTGCACCTAGAATTAAGAGGTTCTACACTTTGCCCATGTGACAAGGCTTCTCTCCCTCCCTTTCTATGCCACCTTCAAATCCTCTCTCTCCTATCCACATTCAAGAGGATTTGGGCTCGAGTTTGGTGCAATCCGAGCAAGAGAAAGGCGACAGAAAAGGAAGAATGCAACACTGCTGCAAGAGATAACGGCTGATCTTCAAAAGTTATTTTGAAGACCTTCAAAATTAGATCCAGATATAATTTTTGGATGATAGATTGAGAAAGAGAAGATCTCCAAATTCTACCAAAGTGGATACCGATAGAGGCTAGGCGCTTGCGTGGCTACATCCAGAACCTCAGACAAATATCGGGATCATCATAGGATAATAGGATTACCCATAACAAAGGTATGATTAAATTAGATTTTATTTTATTTTATAAGATTAATAAGATTAGATATAGAACTCTCAAATTTGATATAGATCTAAGAAATTTTTTTTTTAAAATATCCTTTTGATCCAATCAGATCTGAACGAACCTAACCAGAGAAATAGGACTTTTTTCTTTAACAATTTGGTATCAGAGCCAGGTTTCCATAATTAATTAGATCTAATTTTAATATATTTTTTATCTAATAATTAGATGATTTTAGATGTCACATTAGATGTGATTAGATCAAAAATTAAAAAATTAAAATTAAATAATTTAGATCTAAGATGTATGAGATGCATGATAAGATTAGGAATAGAATTATTCTATGTATAGTCTAACATCATCATAATTTTAATTTGATTAATTATAATTTTTAGATCTATTTATTTATTATTTTTTAATATTATAAATATTATAATTAAATCTAAAAAATAAAAAATAAATTTATTTATTTTATTCATATGAGATATGATTGATGTATGTTTAGACTAGTTGTAGAATAGATCTACAAAGTTATCTTGAATAAATTTAATTTGATATGATCAAATTTAAATTTTATTTTTTAGATATTTATGAGATAATTTAAATCTAAAAATATGTATGATATGATACATGAGATGTATGCAAAATATATTTTTAAGTTAGATCAATTTTTATATGTGATATATGATGTAGATCTAACTAGTTTTGTAGATTCATCATATTTTTTATTAAGGCATTCCCCTTGGCCGTCTGGTCATAAGAATAAAGAAAGATTTAAAGGCCCTCTCCTTCCATTCGATGGGGTATTCTTATGATGTGTAGGGGTGCTACGCATTCGTCCTTAATCAAAAATCAAAAAAAACTTATTTTTTGCAAAACCCTAGATCCTAAAATCCTAGAATTTTCTTTACATATTTTATTTATGAATCCTAAACTAAATTAAGAATTAAGATTATGAAATATATTAGGTCTAAGATTGAGAATTTTTAGATCTAAAATATTATTCATAAAATTGGGTTTGGGCTTGGATAGCTCAATTAGGTCTAGCGGTTAATCAAACCAAATCAAGAGTCTGTTAGATGAGATCAAAAGTGCTTAAATTGACCAGCCTAATAGGATTAAGTCTGGGTCAAGATCTAGTCACATGAGTGATCGATCAAGTAAAGACCTAATTAGGCTCAGTGGTTAGAGTCTGGATTGTAGGCTAACCCGATTGGTTTTGGCTCAATAATTTGGTGTCTAAGGTAAGTTTGGTGGATACGACCGATTGATTTTTAATTAGGAGCTACTCAACTCAAATGCATTTTTGTCAAGTTAATGGCATATCCCTTCCAACTTATTGCTCCACCGTTCAGAGTAAAGACATATCCTCAAATAGATTTGCTATCATCTGTGTCTGATTGAAAACTAGAGTCAGAATATTCTTCTAATTTAAGATCAGAACCACCATATACTAGAAAAATATCTTTAGTCCTTCTCAAGTACTTAAAAATATTTTTTATAGCTTTTCATTGATTCTCTCCTGGATCAGCTTGAAATCTACTTGCAATGCCTAAAGCATAAGCAACATCAGGCCTTGTACATAACATGGCATACATTATTGATCCAACAGCCGAAGCAAAAGGAATAGAACTCATTCTATTTCTCTCTTCAGGTGTCTTTGGAGACATCTTTTTAGAGAGATGTATGCCTTGACTCATGGGTAAGTAACCTCTTTTACTCCCATCCATACTGAATCTTTTCAGTATTAAGTCAATGTACCTAGATTGGGACAAGCCTAGCATCCTCTTAGATCTATCTCTATAGATCTTTATTCCTAGTATATAGGATGCTTCTCCCAAATCTTTCATGGAAAAACTTATTTGATAGCCATAATTTGACTGATTGTAACATTGGGATATCATTCCCAATGAGGAGTATGTCATCTACATACAGAACCAAGAAGACTATGGTTCTCCCACTAGTTTTCTTGTACACACATGGTTCATCCACATTCTTGATAAAACCAAACTCTTTTACTATTTCATCAAAATGGATGTTCCAACTCCTTGATGCTTGCTTTAATCCATAAATGGATCTCTTAAGCTTGCATACCTGATTTGGTCTCTCATTTGACTCAAATCCCTCTGGCTGTGACATATAGACCTCCTCCTCAAGGAAACCATTAAGGAAGGCAGTCTTTACATCCATTTGCCATATTTCATAGTCATGGTATGCTGCTATGGCAAGCATAATCCGAATAGATTTGAGCATGGCAACAGGTGAAAATGTTTCATCATAATCAATCCCCTATTTTTGCCTAAAACCCTTAGCCACCAATCTGGCCTTATAGGTTTCAATTTGACCATCAGCTCCAATCTTTTTCTTAAAAATCCATTTGCATCCAATAGGGTTTATATCCTCTGGTGCATCCACCAAAGTCCATACTTTGTTGGTGTGCATGGATTCCATTTTGGATTGCATGGCAGCCAGCCATTTGTAAGAGTCCTTACTTTTGACTGCTTCCGTATAGGTCAGAGGTTCATCATTCTCAATGACTTGGGCTTCATTGTTCTCAATAATGAACCCATACCTCATAAGGTGTATTTCGTACTCTTTTAGACCTATGGATAGGAGTTATGTGTTCTGGTTCTTTTATGTGATTATTTGGTTGAGAAATTTCTATTTATTTTTCTTGAACTTCACTAAGTTCAATATTTCTGCCACTGCCCTTTTCTAGGATAAATTCTTTTTCCATGAAAGTGGCATGCCTACTTACAAATACCTTTTGTTCAGTAGGATGGTAGAATAAATATCCTATACTATTTCTAGGATATCCTATAAATAGACATCTGTCTGATCTAGCATCAAGTTTATGTCCAAAATTTCTTTTGACATATGCTGGACAACCCCATATCTTAAGATACTTAAGATTAGGTTTCTTACTTCTCCATATGTCATATGGAGTACTAGATACAGATTTAGAAGGTACTCTATTCAAGATGTAAATTGCAGTCTCCAAAGCATGACCCCAGAAGAAAATAGGTAATTCAGTGAAGCACATCATGGACCGTACCATATCTAATAAGGTATGATTTTTTCTTTCAGCTACACCATTTAATTACAGTGTATAAGGAGGTGTCCATTCAGAGAGAATCCCTTTAACTTTAAGATAGTCTAGAAACTCACTAGATAAGTATTCTCCTCTCCGATCAGATCGAAGGATTTTTATACATTGTCCAGTTTATTTTTCGACCATACTTTGATACTCTTTAAATTTATCAAAGGCTTCTGATTTGTGTTTCATAAGATACACATATCCAAACCTAGATAAATCATCAGTGAATGTTATAAAATAAGAGTATCCTCCTCTGGCTTGAGTTGTCATAGGACCACATACATCCGTATGTACAAGTCCTAATAACTCATTTGTCCTTTCTCCATGTCCACTAAATGGAATCTTGGTCATTTTACCCATGAGGCATGATTCACAAGTTCCCAATGATTCATAATCAAAAGGATCAAAGAACTTTTCTTTGTATAACTTGTTAATCCTAGCCTCACTAATATGACCTAATCGACAATGCCAAAGTAAAGTATTATTTATGTCATCTCTCTTACTTATTTTCCTATTTTCATCAATATGAAATATATTGTCATCCAAACATAGAGTCAACAAACCATTGCTAAATATGCCAAAACAAATATTTTCATTAGAATATTTGATCGAGCAACCTTCGCTCGTTACATTAAGACTATAACCTTGTTTTAATAACAAGGGATATAGATATAATATTTCTAATGATCTTAGGCATATAATAATAATTTGTAAGCTCTAAGATCTTTCCATAAGGTAACTTCAATATATTTGTCCCTACAGCTTCTGCTTGGATAGACTCTCCTCCAGCACCATAGAGCTTGAAGTCACCTTTCTTCAAACTCTTAATTTTCTGTATGCCCTGCTAAGATTTGCAGATATGAAAACCACAGTCGGTATCTAATACCCAAGAATTTGAAATGAAAGAATTTAATGATAATATAGTATATATCTCATACATACCTTTTGGTGCATTATTTGCATCAGACTTCATGGTTGCAGTAAGCCTTACAATTCCTCTTCCAATAATCTATTTTGCCGCAATGAAACTAGGTCGTCTATCTGGAGACCTTCTTCCCCTTTTTCTTCTTATTTATACCACCTTTAGGGTTCAACCTTCTCTTTGAACCCTTTTTGCCTGCCTTCTTCTTGGAGATCCCATCCATAAGAAGAAGAGGAGCCTTATCCTTCTTGATATGGCTTTCTACTATCTTGAGCATATTTAATAGCTCGGGTAAGGAAGAATTCAGTTTGTTCATGTGATAGTTCATGATAAACTGAGAAAATAATTCTGAAAGTGATTGCATGATCAAATCCTGACTTAACTCTTCATCCATAACAAAACCTAATTGACTTAATCGAGTGATTAGGTCAATTACCATCAAAACATGATTTTGTATGGATGTTCCTTCTGTCATTCTTGTATGAAATAATTACTTAGATATCTCATATGTAGCAGTCCTACTATGCTCTCCATAAAGCTCTTTTAGATTGAGCAATATAGATTGAGTGTCCATGCCATCATGCTGTCTCTATAATTCATTATTCATAGAGGCAAGTATGATGCATTTGACAGTAAGAGAATCATTTTGCCACATCTTGTATGTGGACTTATCTTCATCTGTGGCATCATTTTCTAATGGCTTAGAATCAGGGGCATCAAGAATATAGGAGAGTTTTTCTTGACTGAGTACTATTTTTAGTTTTCTCAATTAGTCAACATAATTTTGACTAGTTAATTTATTTGAATCCAAAATTGAACGCAATGAAAGTGAAGAAGTCATTTAATCTACATAATAAAGAATAATATATAAGCAAACAACTCATGATGACAAACATAATTAAATTAAGATTTTAATTTAATTATGTCTCTCACTATTTAATCAAAAAATCATAACCCTCTTATTAATTTTCTTAGTGAGAATAAGACCCTAATTTCTTATAAAAGGTCTTGTGGTTGCACAACAAATCTATTATAAGTTCAAAGGTAGGAAACTCTTTTCAATTGCATTTTATGCAACTCTCAAAAAACTTTTGCCTCTAAAACATTAATAGCCTTGTGTTAGCACAACAAGCTTTAATGTTTTAGTTTAAATAGAACCCTTCATTTCTATACAGTCAAAATGAAATATAACTACTTTTGTGGTTACACAACAAAGTAGTATATTCAAAATGCTGTAAGCATCTCAATGCACTAGATTAATGTTACATCATTCCCTATGATAGATCTTGTGGTTACACAACAAAACTAATATAGTTCTGGACATAATAAGAATCTAGTATGAAGGAAGGCCTTACTATAGTGAATATAATACTAAGCATTTCAATCTAGAATTAAATTAATCAAATCAATCGAGTAAATGGGAGAGAAGTGGGAGTCCCCCCATTACTTTCCTTAAATGCCAATAAATTGGCTAGGTCAGACAACAAAACCAATTAAAAAATCATGTTCTCTTTACCAATCATGAACCATTTATCCTAGACACCGATTGATCAATTAGACATCCCAACTGATACAGCTATAAATTAATTACACTACAACTTAATATAATTTTTAAAGAAGAATTTAAAAGGTCTCGATGCACATTCTAATTTAAATCAAACTAAATGCCTAATAGCATCAATTATGATAAAATTTATATATATATTAACATGTATAATTATTCTAAGACAACTATCATTACATAGTGAATACTTTTCCACTATATCAGGGCAACCTTTACAGAATAATATATACATCATAATCTCATTATGATAAATAAAAGAATATGATCTCATCAGAAAAATAACATGCAAAAAATAAAAAAAATATATCATACTTTTCTTTTAAAAGCAAAGCATTATATGATTTAACCTAATAAGGCTTGCTCTGATTCTATTGATAGGAATGGTGTACAGGGCAGAAGCATGGATTTCAAAGCAAAAACATGAAATCAAATCAACCAAATCCAAACCCTAGGACCATCTTATTAGTAATTAAATCATATAACATGCATTTATAATATAAAAGAAAGTATTAGAACATATCTCTTATCGCTTAACCCTAAATTGTCCCTAATTATCGACAGCAATCCGTCAGGGGTTCCACCAGGTGCCTACATGTTTACCCTCAAATGTTGATCCACATAGAGACTTGATCAAGACACCAGCACCTCTAATTTATATAATTAAATTCTAATAAGAAGAACTTTAATTAAATGGGCAAGACCTTCCTTAGCCTTTATGTCACCTTCCTTGCCTCTCCTTATCTCTCTTTCTTTTTTCTTGTCTTCTTAATTTTTCTACCTAATCTCTTTATCTTAAAATAACTTTTTATCCTTATAAGGATAAGGTCTAGACAAGAGAAGGGAAGAAAAAAAATTAAACAATAGAAAATAATTGTAAGAAAGAAAGATAATTTTCTCTCCTTCGGACTCTTGGTGTGCACCCCTATTTATAATGTACGTAGGGGTGCCATCTTAATTTCTCATGCCCTTCCCTCATTAACATCTCATGCCCCATCATCATATCTCACACCCATCTAAATTTTGCATCATATAAAATTATGTAGACTTAGTCCAAGAGGTGCCTTAAAATAGAAGGACTCTTCGGACTGATTCTACGTAGTTTTTCTATGAAGAATCGCGATGCATAAGTATATAGCGCCATAATTCAAGGGATTGGATCAGATTAGATGGCCATCTAATGGCCCTTAATGGGATGCCCATTCAGCAAGAAGGCATGGAGATGAACTTTGAATAGTCAAAGTTCCAAGGGACTTTGACTTGGTCCAAGAGGCGTCAAGGATGAGTGGGCGCAAGGAGTCTTGGGCGGCAAGTATTCCTAGGCAACAAAGAGTCCCTTCTCAAAATAATAATGGAGTATTTCATCCATAGAAGGACTCTTCTGCACCCCATATCTGATGTACATGCCTATTTAAAAAAAAAATTATGCGACATAACAAATGGAAAAGGTAAAAGAAGGTAGGCACCAACTAATTCCATGTGCCAAAAATTCTTTGCACATGAAAGACTTTCCACACACAAGAGAGAGACTCTCTGGTGCATGGGATTCAGGTATGTGGTAGCCCAACTAAAGCCCAATCAGTCTAGGTTAACCCAATTCAAGACCAAATCATATTTGGCTCAAATCGGATCTTAATTAGCCCAAATCGGAAGTTGATTTGAATCCAATTCGAATCCAAGTGCTAGGGTTTGCTACATGTGCTAGCATGTTTATCTTTCAAACATGGTCTAATTGAAGAAAAAAATTAGATTTTCCCGGGTCAGGTTCGTTCATATCTGATTGGATTAAGAGGCATATTTCAAAAATTTTCTCTTAGATCCAAATCAGATCTGACATTTTTCAGATCTAATTTTATGATCTGATAAATAAAAAAATTAAATTAAATTAAATCTAAATTAATGTTACCTTGATACTGGGTAATCTGATTATCCTTTGATGATCCTGCTGATTGCTCGACGTTCTGGATCTAGCCATGCAAGCACTTGGCCTCTACCGATATCCACTCGGGCTGGATCTAGAGATCCTCTTCTTCTCTTTTTTTTCTTCAAAAATTAGATCTAGATCTGATTTGGAGGATCTTCAAAACTCCTTCTGAAGATCAGTAGTCATCTCTGCAGTAGTGCTGTCTTCTTCCTTTCTCGTCAGCCTTTTCTTGCCTGGATCGCACCAAAATGAAAGCCCAACTTCCTTGGGCATGGAGAGGAGAGGGATGATCAGAAGATGGCATGGAGGAGGGAGAGAGGCAGCCTTGGGGCATTGGCTAAGAGAAACTCTCAAAAAGTTGGGCGCAGATAGGGTTTATTTATAGACCCTACTGTGCCATGCAGTGCTGCATCATCCCGGCCAATCACGTTGCTTTGTATAATCAGATCTAAATCTGATTGATGGGATGACATCACCTGATCCAATCTGATGAGAAGCCCATAGATTCATCCTTAGATGGTGCCTAAGATAGGTCAAAGTCTATAGGTAAGGGTCACCTAGTTTGAATCCAAGAAGCAACCTGGAGTCCCATCCATATGGGACTCTAGGCATCCCTATCTATGGGCACACACCATCCTAGGCGTGCACCCCCTCCTTTCCAAATTCTAGTGCAGGGATGAGCCCCTATCTACTCTCCAATAAGTATATGACATATGGGCAGATGTCCAAGGGTCAAAGGTCAACGTTCGACCAAAGTCAAAGGTCAAGAATTAGCATGTGATGGAAAATGGCAAGTGTTGTCTCAAACTTATCTCATAAATTAAGACAATCCTTTTCTAACTTGGACAAACTCCAATCAGACCAGGTAAAGGTACCTGAGTGAGCATAAATATATTTGGCTCAGTCGAGACAACTTAAATGATAATAGAAGGAGAATGTTAGGCTCAAACGTATGCTAGTATGATTTTCTTGAACCCAATTAAATCTAATTCAAATCAATTGAACTGGATTAGTCCAATTGATGATATCTAGATCCAAACCCTTATTTGTGTGATCCAGTTAGGTTCAGTTCTATATGGTAATGGGATATATCGTGATCTCCATCATCAACATCATCGAAACTTCTTTCGATGGATCAGAACTCTTCTGATTCAGACAACTAGAATGATCGATCATCTAAATCATTCTAATTGCTCCCAAAATCCACCAGTGACACCTAGCAGTATATGGTGGCAACCCCCCCAAAATTGAAAAAGAACCTCGTGGTGCAGCTACTTGTGTGATTAAGTTCTTCTATCTTGAGCTCCGATTAGATTACGGTTAAGATGAACTCGTCAAAACCTAATTTCTATCATATGATTTAATCATTTGATTCATGTTCGATGTGAAAACCTTAATAGAAACTCTTTCTATTATTTCATTCTCTACCATGGCCATAGGCTTATGGACTTGATTTTCATGATCATCATAGGACTGCTCCTCATCCACTGAGGTAGATAGATTCCATCTTGGTGCAATCCAATTCCTACAATGAACATGCTATAGCCAACATACACCTCAGGATTCCGAATGGCTAGGAGATCGAGTCATGGTGTAGTTAAACTATAACACCCGCAAGGTGAACTGCCGATACACCTCAGGTCAAAGAACCAGACACAACACTGTAGCTTCGAGTCAGTCATTGATGAGAAGGTAGACTTCCTTATGACTACTCGAGGTGGTCACGCTTAGTGCCCTCATTCTCTAACGAGTACCTATACTCTCACTCTTGTGTCTCTGCACCATAGACTCCAGACCTATCTACTATAAAGAAGCGATTGTACACTAACCTTCTAGATCAATCACTATCCTCATGATGATCCTACGGTCAGGAGCATTTTATGAGTTAATAATGAAAATTCTTGTCTTAAATTTTCAACTCTTGAAAATAAGAATTATCATTACCATTAACTCAAGGGATATATCACAGACACTAAATACACATATGTGATAGAAAATAATCCATTTGATTATTTATAGTTAAAATTATAATTTTACCCATAAAAGTGTATTACAAGTGTCAGCCAATTCTGGCTTCTAGGGCACACATATCTAACGAACTCCCACTTGACCTAAAGCCAATTGGCTATAAATCTAAGTTCCATCTTCTCAAGGTGGGCTTCGATCTTCTGCTGGTCCAATTCTTTGTAAGCGGGTTACCGTATTGTCTGCAGAGTCGACTCTCTTAACCTCGACGTAACCCTTCTCGAGATAATTGCAGATGAGGTGGTATCACCGCTCGATGTGCTTGAATTTTTGGTGAGACCTCGACTTCTTAGCAAGTGCTATGGCATTATTGTTGTCACAGTACAGAGGAATGGCATCTGATGGCTTCACTCTGATCTCTATAGTAAATTTTTTGTATCAGAATGCCTCCTTTGCAGCTTCTGACGCAGCGATATATTCTGCTTCCATGGTGAAATCTGCTATCACTGTCTGCTTGAAACTTTTCCAACTGACAGCAAAACCATTGCACATAAATAGACTCCCAGATGTCGACTTTCGATCATCTATATCGAACATGAAGTCTGAGTCTATATACCCCTGAACTTAGAGTTCTCCATTACCAAAATTCAATAACATATCCTTAATTCTTCTCAAGTACTTAAGGATATATTTCACAGAAGTCCAGTGTTCTTCACCTGGATTTGACTGATATCTACTCGTGACACTCACAGCATGGGCTATATCAGATCGTGTCCATAACATGGCATACATGAGGCTCCCTATTGCTGAAGCATAAGGGATCTTGCTCATGCATTCTATTTCCTCAAGTGTGCTAGGGCACATCTGCTTGAAAAGATGAATGCCATGTTTGAAGGGTACTAAACTCCTCTTAGAGTTTTTCATGCTAAACCTCTTTAGCACTTCCTCTATGTACATCTTCTGTGAAAGTCCTAGCATCCTATTCGGTCTATCTCTATAGACCTTAATTCCTAAAATAAAGGATGCTTCTCCTAGGTCTTTCATGGAGTGTTCTTTAGATAACCATATTTTAACTGTGGTCAACATGGGAATATCATTTTCAATAAAGAGGATGTCATCTACGTATAATACGAGGAAAACAACAACGCTCCCACTGACCATTTTGAAGACACATGGCTCTTCCTCATTTTTGATGAAGCCAAACAATTTGATCACATCATTAAAACGAGTATTCCAGCTTCAAGATGCTTGCTTAAGTCCATATATGGACCTTTGCAGCTTGCATACCTTGTGATCATTATCACTGGATGTGAAACCTAGCAGCTGTTCCATATAGATATCTTCCTCAAGATATCCATTTAAGAATGCCGTTTTCACATCCGTTTGCCATATTTCATAATCGAAATAGGCTGCAATAGCAAGCAATGTGCGAATTGATTTCAACATAGCTACTAGCGAAAAGGTATCCTGATAGTCAATGCCTTCGTGTTGACTATAACATTTTGCCACTAATCTAGCCTTGAATGTCTCCACTTTTTCATCTGCACCAATCTTTCTCTTGAAGATCCATTTACATCCAATAGGTACTATACCTTCTGGTGGATCTACCAAGGTCCATACTTGGTTTGAGTGCATCGAGTCAATTTCTGACTTCATTGCCTCTAACCATTTCTTGGAGTCGATATCTGATATTGCCTCATTATAGGTTTTGGGGTCATCACCATGAACCCCATTTCCTACGAGGAACGTTTCCTCTACATCCTCTGAAATAGTACCTAAGTACCTCTCAGGGGGACGAAAAATCCTTTTCGATCTATGAGGTGGAGGAGGTAGTGTATGGATTGGCTCAACCTGATTTGATTTCATTTGGTCCTTAGCTCGTTGCTCTTGTGAGACTTTCTCTTCAAGCTTGATCTGCTTTCCAATGCCACCATCTTGAATAAACTATTTTTCAAGAAAAATGGCATATCGACTCACAATCACATTATGATCTTCTGAAATGTAGAAATAATATCCTAATGACTCTTTAGGATATCCTATAAATCAAGCTCTAAAGGACCTAAAGTCTAACTTATCCGCTTGTTGTCTCTTGACATGAGCCAGATAATCCCAAATTTTGAGATGACTCAGACTTAGTTTATTACCATGCCATTTCTTATACGGTGTGGTAGGAACGATTTTAGAGGGAACCCTATTCAGTATGTATATAGCAGTTATCAAATAATATCCCCAAAGAAAATTAGGGAGGTTCGTGAAGATCATCATGGATCGAACCATATCTAATAGGGTCCGGTTCCTCCATTCTGAAATCCCATTGAGTTGAGGTATTCTAGGTGGAGTCCATTAAGAGACTATGCCACTTTCCTTGAGATAGTCCAAGAATTTTTGACTAAGGTATTCACCTCCTCGATCTGATCGAAGAACCTTAATAGTTTTTCCAGTTTGCTTTTCTACTTCATGTCTGAATTCTTTGAACTTTTCAAAAGCTTCAGACTTATGTCTCACAAGATACACATACCCATACCTAGATAAATCATCGATAAAGGTTATGAAGTAGACTAGGTTGCCTCTAGCCGGCACATCAAATGGGCTGCACACATCAGTATGTATTAGGGCAAGAAGATCCATGGCCCTTTCCCCATGTCCTACAAAAGGGAGCTTAGTCATTTTGCCATGAAGACAAGATTCATAAATTGGATATGACTCGAAAGTTAATGGACTCAATAGCTCAGTTTTCTCCAATTTGTGAACCCTATCTTCTGCTATATGACCTAGTCTTAGGTGCCATAGATACCTATCATTTGGACTATCCCTAGCTCATTTTGATTTTATGGCATTCATATTTTGCCTCGCATAGTTAGAACAGGTACATCAATATATAGCTGATAAAGACCATTAATAAGGAAACCATTTATAATTTATTTTTCTTTTATAAAGAAGTTACAATGGTCCTTAAGAAGGTAATCACATAGCCTTCTTGTGCAAGCATAAACAGAAATCAAATTCCTGCTAGCTGCAGACACATAATAACAGTCTTTCAAAACTAAGTCTAAACTAGACGGTAATCGAAGAGGGTATATTTCTATGGCTACTGCAGCAACTCTTGCTCCATTACTGATGCGTAGGATCATGTCTCCATCCCTCAGCCTCCTGCTATCCTCAAGACCCTGCATGAAAGTGCACAGATGAGCACTAGAACCAGAGTCAAGCACCCAACTGGATGCAGAAGAAACCATAAGGTTAGACTCAATGACGAGCATACCTCCAGAAGGACCTTCCTTCTTGTTCTTCAGGGTGGCCAGGTAAGTAGGGCAGTTCTGCTTTCAATGGCCATCGCTGTTGCAATGAAAACACTTTCCTTTGACAGTGGCTTTCATCTTCGGTTCTGCCTTCTTCTTCTTTGTTCCTTCCACCTTCTGCTTTTTCGTAGACTTCTTTTTCTTTCCATAAGACTTTCTTTTGGAAGAAGTCCATTCCATAGCAAGAACTGAGCCTTTAGAACCTTTCATAGAAAGCTCAGCGGTAACCAGCATATTCATTAATTCGGCCAAGAAATTTTGAAGTTTATAAATGTTGTAATTCATGATGAATTGCCCATATGCATCAGTCAAGGATTGCAGAATAATATCGTTCTGTAGGTCCAAGTCCAACTTCACATTGAGCTTCTTAAGCTCTTCCAAGTCCTTAATCATCATCAGACAGTGATCTTGGACTGACTGTCCATCATGCATCTTAGCCTTAAAAAGTCATTTTGTGACTTGATATTTGGCTGCGCGACTCTGTTCACCAAACATCTCCTACAGGTGAGCCAATATTTGGCGAGTAGTCCTGATATCTTCATGTTGGCACTGGAGCTCATCAGACATCGAGCCCAACATGTAATATCTGGCCTTATTATCTTCATCTATCCATTTCTCCAGAGACGCTCTCTGTTCAACGGATGGATGGGCTGGTAAGGTGGGAGGGTTTTGGTCCAATACATGGTTAACTTCTGAACCAAAAATTTTATAGTTTCTGAGCCAATCTTTATAATTAGGTCCGATCAGTCTATGTGTGTCCAAGATACCTGCCAATGGATTGGAGCAGACATTTTCCTATAGAGAGTCAAAGATTCTAGTTAGATACTGTAATTTTGACTTGACCAATTTATTTTGGGATTTTATTTTTAAACAAATTAGCTCCTACTATTTTCTCGGATCCCTACACTCCCTCTGTAGAGATATGAAAATCTCTACGATTAATGATTTCTAGTGGGTGGTGCAGTCTCACCAACTGACTCATCACCTCACCTAACAGTTATTGGTGATGGGTTAGCCAATGAGTGAACAACTCTTGTTCAATGATTCTCTAATCATGGTGCACCAAAACTTGATCTCTAATTCATGAATCTCACCATATCCAGAATATTGATCCACTTCTTAGTTAAGTCAGACCCACCATTTGCATAGACTGGGTTCCTAATTGAGTCTCTTACCGTATTTAGAATATTGAGCCCAACTCATCCTTCAGTCCATAGCATCCAATGCCTAATAGACATGGTTGTGTCTTCCCGGTGCAATTGAGCCACTATATCCAATCGAAAACAATCAACCCTGGGAAGGGCCCGCATATCTACAATGGTGGAAGACCTCAGACTTAATCTTTTCTTAGGGAGAATTGATTCAGGTCTCATTAAACTAGACTTATCATAGTCATAACAATTATGACTAACCTAGTGGCATGGGTTAGCTCGGATTATTGACCACCTCAGATCAGAACTGTGTCAACAGATATGGTCAGGTAAGTGAGATCGGTGGAAGGAATATGCCATTAACTCGTACAAGAACGCATTCAGGTCGAGTAGCTTCCAATTAAAAACCAGTCGGTCGTATGTGCCAAACTTACCTTAGACACCAAATTGTTGAGCCAAAACCAATTGGGTTAGCCTACAATCCAGACTCTAACCTCTGAGCCTAATTAGGTCTTGCTTGATCGTGACTCGATCTTGACCCAGATTTAATCCTATTAGGCTGATCAATTTAAGCATTATTGATCCCCTCTAACCAATTCTTGATTCGGTTTGATCAACCGCTTAGACCTAATTGAGCTATCCAAGCCCGAACCCAGTATTATGAATATGTCTTAGATCTAAAATTCTCAATTTTAGACCTAATTAACATTCCATAATCTTAATTTTTAATTAAGTAGGGTTCATAAACAAAATATGCACAATAAATCCTAGGGTTTCAGGATCTAGGGTTTTGCAGAAAGTAAGTTTTGGATTTTTGATTAAGGACGAACGCGCAGCACCCCTACACATCATAAGAACACCCCATCGAATGAGAAGAGAGGGCCTTTAAACCCTTCTTCGTTCTTATGACCGGACGGCCAAGAGGAACGCCTTAATCAGGAACATATAATACTACAAAACAGTTTTAGATCTATATCATATATCTCATATATAAATCAGATCTAATCATGGCATATTTTGCATATTATTTCACTCTACCATGGCCATGGATTTATGGACTTGATTCTCATGATCATGATAGGGCTACTCCTCTACCACCGAGGTAGATAGATTCCATCTTGATGTCATCCAGTTCCTACAATGAACATGTCATAGCCAACATACACCTCAAGTTCCATATGGCTAGAAGATCGAGTAATGGTGTAGTCAAACTATAACACTCTCAAGGTGAACCGCCGATGCACCTCAGGTCAAAGAACCAGACACACTACTGCAGCATCGAGTCAGTCATTGACGAGAAGGTAGACTCCTTAATGACTACTCGAGGTGGTCATGCTCAGTGCCCTCATTCTCTAATGAGTACCTGTACTCTCGCTTTGGTGTCTCCACACCATAGACTCAAGACTCATCTACTAAAGAGAAGCGATTGTACACCAACCTTCCAGATCAATCACCATCCTCATGATGATCCTATGGTCGGAAGCATTTTATAAGTTAACAATGATTATTCATGTCTTAAATTTTCAACTCTTGAAAATATGAATTATCATTACCATTAACTCAAAGGATGTATCACAGACACTAAATACAAATATGTGATAGAAAGTAACCCATTTTATTGATTATAGTCAAAATTACAATTTTGCCCCTAGAGGTGTATTACAAGTGTCAGCCAATTCTGGCTTCTAGGGCACATATATCTAGCAATACTGCTAGGTATCATTGGTGGATTTTGGGAGCAATTAGAATAATTTAGATGATCGATCATTCTAGTTGTCTGAATCAGAAGAGTTCTGATTCATTGAAAGGAGTTTCGATGATGTCGATGATAGAGATCATGACATATTCCATTATCATACAAAACTGAATCTAACTGGATCATACAAATAAGGGTTTGGATCTGGATATCATCAATTAGATTAATCCAATTCAATTGATTTGAATTAGATTCAATTAGGTTCAAGAAAATCATGCCAGCACACGGTTGAACCTAACATTCTTCTTTTACTATCATTAAAAGTTGTCTTGACTAAGCCAAATGAGTTTATGCTCACTCAGATACCTTTACTTGGTTTGACTAAAGCTTGTCCTAATCAAAAAAGGATTGTCTTAATTTATGAGATAAATTTGAGACAACACCTGCCATTTTCCATCACCTGCTAATTCTTATCTTTTGATTTTTGTTAAACGTTGACCTTTGACCCTTGGACAACTACCCATGTGTCATGTACCTATTGGAGAGCAGATAGGGGCTTGTCCCCTTGCTAGATTTTGGAAAGGAGGGGGTGCATGCCTAGGGAGGCATGCGCTCGTGGATAGGGACGATTGGAGTCCCATACGGATAGGACTCCTGGTTGCTTCTTGGTTTCTACTTATGTGGCCCATAACTATAGACTTTGACCAGTCATAGGCATAGTCTAAGGATGAATTAGTGAGACTCTCATTTGATTGGATCAGATGATATCATCCCATCAATCAGATTTAGATCTAATTGCATGAAGCAACATGATTGGCCGGGATGATGTGGCACTGCATGGCATAGCAGGGTCTATATAAACCCTATCTGCGCCCAACTTTCATAGAATTCTCTCTTAGCCCATGTCCCAAGGTTGTCCCTCTTCCTCCTCCATGCCATCTTCTAATCCTCTCTCTCCTCTCCACACCTAAGAAAAGTTGGGCTTCAATTTGGTGCGATCCAGGCAAGAAAAAGCTGACGAGAAAGGAAGAAGGCAGCACTACTGCAGAGACGACTGCTAATTTTCAAAAGTAGTTTTGAAGATCCTCTAAATCAGATCTAGATCTGACTTTTGAAGAAGTGATAAAGAAGGAAAAGATCTTCAGATCTAGCCCGAGTGGATATCGGTAGAGGCCAAGCGCTTGCGTGGCTAGATCCAGAACCTCAGGCAATCAGTAGGATCATCAAAAGATAATCTGATTACCCAACATCAAGATATAAATTAAATTAAATTAAATTTATTTTTATTTTTATTTATTAGATCTATAAAATTAGATTTGAAATATCTCAGATTTGATCTACATACATAAGAGAAATTTTTGAAATATTTCTCTTGATCTGATTAAATCTGAATGAATCTGATCCAAAAAATCAGGATTTCTCCTTTACTACATCCTAGGGATGAGGATCTATAGGGATAGATCTAAAAGAATGCTTGGTATATCTCAGTCCACGTACATAAAAACTATGCTGAAGAGATTCAGCATGGAGAATTCCAAAAAGGGCTATCTCTCGATTGGCCAAGGAATTTCTCTCTTTAAGAAGGATTGTTCGACAATTTCTAAAGAAATAGAGCATATGAGTAGAATCCCATATGCTTTGGTAGTGGGATCTATTATGTATGCAATGACATGTACGAGACCAAACGTGGCATACTCACTAGGAGTGGTGAGTAGATACCAGTCTGACCCTGGAGAAAATCATTGGAAGGTGGTTAAAATCATCCTTAAGTATTTGAGAAATACTAAAGACCAATGGTTAGTTTATGGTGAGTCAGATCTGAAGTTTGTGTGGTTTACAGACTCCAGCTTTCAATCTAACCATGATGATAGTAAAAGTATGTCAGGGTATATCTTTACTTTAAATGGTGGAGCCATTTGCTAAAAAAATTCCAAGCAGCATATAGTGGCTGACTCTATTGGCGAAGTAGAGTACATGGCAGCATCAGATGCAGCAAAAAAAGCTACATGGCTGAGAAAGTTCATCACCGAGCTCGAAGTAGCATCCTCCATTGATGGTCCAATCCTACTCTACTGAGACAGCATTGGCATCATAGCTCAAGCAAAGAAATTAATGGCACACCAGTGGACAAAGCACATTCTGCACTGCTTTTATTTGGTCTGTGAAATCATGGATCGTGGTGACGTCGACCTTCAGAAGATTGATGGAAAGGAGAACCCAATCGACCCCTTCACTAAAGCCCTAGCAATCAAGAAGTTCGACAACCATAAGTCGAAGATGGGTATTAGATACTGTGCCAAGTGGCTTTAGGATAAGTGGGAGTTATTGAAAATTATGTTCCAAAGCCAATCGTCAACCTTTAACGGTTGAGCTATTTTATAATTATAATTAATTTATTAATTAATAAAAATATTTTGGCATCTTTTTCATCATAAGTTTGCATCTTCTAATAAACTTCATTATTGTGATGAAGTCCTTAGGACTGTTAAGTTTTGATAAAGAGAGGATTTATCGATTAGTCCTTAAATTTGTTCACGACCAAATGATAGACTGTTAATTAGGACAACAACATCTATTGAGCATAGGTCGCTATATGCCATATAGGTTGGTTGTCCTCTTAACAAAAGAGTGTGGAGATACTGGTATGGCATACAGGTGAGATGTATGGGTACATCATCATTGAACGTGACCAACTCCAGAGCATTCTACTATCGAGAATGTCTCTGATGGGATATAGGTATAAGTATCCCTTAGACCTGAGATCGCCTCAGTGACTTGCAAGCAACTCACTGTACTTTGGTATTGAACTAGCAGAATTTTTAATTCAGCAACAGAAGGATTCTAGGCATAGTCAAGTACTTGCAAAGTCGGAGTGTGATCAAGATGGAATTGACCACTCCAAGAGTTGGAGAAGAATGTATTACTGTATTTCAATATAGCAAAACCTTAGCCAGGATAGTACATCAGATGGATTTGATATTTTGAAATATAATGTGGACAACCTAATCAGAGTTGATAGTTGAACTCTGAGATGTCCTATGAGCATTGTGGTCAAGGGGATGAATTATATGAAAACTATATCCGTATAGGTTCTAAGGATGGTGTTCTACACCTTCGACCTATTCGGCCATTGGGTATCATTACTAGATGGTCACTTTGATTGGTACAAAAATTTATTTCTATTCTACCAACTTTGGTTTGAACTTATGAGGTCATACATATTAGAGCTTATGATCTGATCGGATGGTTGATCAACGATTAAGAATCATTCTAGGGTTAAATAATCAATACAATTGGTGTTTAATCTAGTGCAAGTGTTGTAGGAGGATCGATTAAAAATTAAATTACTAATTAGCTTAATTTAATTAACCAATTGACTGAGATTAAGTCTAATTAAGTATAATTTAATTAGATTTAGTTTGGACTTGATTGGATCAAGTTTAATTGGTATATTGGATAAGCCAAGTGCAAGGAAGAACTAGTCCTAGTCTAACTAGGACTCGGATTAACCTAATTTTCTAATTTGATTAAAAAATAAATTAGAATTAAATATTATTTAATCTAATTTAATTAAGTTCTTAAATGGATTAGGGTCTTATTTAATTGGATTGGTTTAATCTTTATTTTATTTGGTTAGAAGATCTTATTTGACCAAGTCAAAATAGGAGTCCTAGTGTCACTAGGACTCCCTATCACTTGCACCACTTAATCCTCACGCCCCATGCCCTTTTTATTTTATTTCTTATGTGAAAATTCTCCACTCCCATGGCTTCTCACGTCCTCTTTCTCTCCTCCTTTTGTCATAAGGCAATTTATTGGAAGACCAAGTCAAAAGAGGAGTTAGTTTTGCTTAGGATTCTAAGAGATAGAATCCTTGTTGACCAAAACACCTTCCCTTGAGTGATGCCCCCTCTTTTAATTAATTCTTCTTTTATTCCACAAAAATAATCTCCTTTTTTGTGCACCCTCCCTTGCTGGTCCACGCCAATAATTGTGGAGGTGGCGCCCAAGAGTTGGGCACCCTAACAACTTTCCATGTTTAGATATTCCTAGTCTAGAATTTTGATCTAACTTGGACTCTTTTTTTTCTCTATTTATTGAATTAATTTTGTTCAAATTTTTTTATGGAATATAGCACTTTGGGAGAGGTTTGGGGTGTGCAAAAATTAGAGAAAGAGAATCCTTGGGCATGGGGGTTCCATAGGCACCAAACTAGGTGTCTAGGTTAGAGAAAAGAGAAGAAGAAGAGGGTCTTCTTCTAGGGCTATTTTTTTTTCAAGCTCTCCTCCTTTTTTTTGAGTTTATTCTAAGAGGGTCTCAGATCAGTAAACTCTCATCTTCCTTCTCATATTTTGGAGAGTCTAAATTTTGAAGAAGAAAGCATCAGATCGACCGTCGAAGATGAATCAGCACAGTACTAGCATGTTGTGCTAATTTCCTACATTATACTTGAGATCAGAGATCATAGGCTCATGTGGAGGACTCCTAGAGGCCGAACGCATGTGCAACTCATGACTTCATTCTCAAGCCGGGATCAGCAAGTTAGAACATCTAACTTGCTCAGGTTATAGATCTGCTCTATTAACTTCATACCTGCATTTCATGTAGTGTAGATCTAAGTTGATTTGATCAAGCTTTTACTTTCTTATTTGATTATAATTTTTGATTTAATATCATGCCTTATTTATGTAATAGATCTAAGATCTAGGTATTTACATATTTATTTAAATAAATATTTGATTTATTTAAATCTTTCGCTGTAAGATCTTAAAAAATTTTTCAAGATCTACCTATAAAATTCTAGATCTGATTCCTTCAGAGTCAGTTGGTGGGACCGCACCATCCACTAAAAATCAATAATCATGAAGATTTTTGCATCTCTACCAAGGAAGTGTACGGATCCAAATAAATAGTAAAAACCTAATTTATTTAAAAATAAAATCTCTGAATAAATTAGTTAAGTCTAATTACAAAATCTAACTAGAAACTTTGACTCTCTATAGAAAAATGTTTGCGTCCAATCCACTAGCACGTATCCTGGACACCCATAGACTGATCGGATCCAACTACAAGCATTGGCTTTCGAACTTCAAAATTATTTTGGGTTCTGAGAAGTTGACTCATGTATTGGAATAAGATCCTCCCACCTTACCAGCCCATCCATCCATTGATCAAAGAGCATCTCTTGAGAAGTGGATGGATCAAGATAATAGAGCTAGGTACTACATGTTGGGCTCGATGTTTGATGAGCTCCAGTGCCAATATGAAGATATTAAGACTAGCCATCAAATGTTGGCTTACCTGCAAGAGTTGTTTGGTGAATAGAGTCGTGCAGCCAAATATCAAGTCACTAAAAGATTATTTAAGGCTCAGATGTGTGATGGACAGTCCATCCAAGATAATTATCTGATGATGATCAAGAACTTTGAAGAGCTTGAGAAGCTCGGTGTCAAGTTTGATCAGGATCTATAGATTGATATAATTCTACAGTCCTTGACTGATGCGTATGGATAGTTCATCATGAAATATCATATGAATAAACTTCAGAATACCTTGGCTGAGCTCATGAATATGTTGGTTACTGCTGAGTTTTCTATGAAAGATTCTAAAGGCTCAGTATTTACTGTGGAATGGACTTCTTTCAAGAGAAAGTCTTTTGGAAAGAAGAAATCTATGAAAAAGCAGAAGGTGGATGGTGGGAAGACAAAGAAGACAGAGCAAAAGAAGAAGGCTATTGATAAAGAAAAATATTTTTATTGCAACATTGATGGCCATTAGAAGCGAAACTGCCTTCTTTACCTAGCCAGCCTGAAGAACAAGAAGGAGGCAGGTCCTTCTGGAGGTATGCTCATTATAGAATCTAATCTTATGATTTCTTCTGCATCTAGTTAGGTGCTTGACTCTGGTTCTAGTGCTCACTTGTGCACTTCTATGCAGGATCGTGAGGATAGCAAAAGGCTGAGGGATGGTGAGATAATTCTATGCATCGAGAATAGTGCAAGAGTTATTGTTGTGGCCGTGGGAACCTACCCTCTATGATTATCGTCAGGATTAGACTTAGTACTTAGGGATTGTTTTTATGTGCCTGCAGCAAATAGAAATTTAATTTCTATTTTTTGTTTAGGATAGGAAGGCTATGTAATTCATTTTCTTAAGGACCATTGTAATATTCTTTATCAAAACAATAAAATTACAAGTGATTTTCTTATAAATGATCTCTATCAGTTACATATTGATGTTTCTATTTTTAATATCAAGCAAAACATGAATGCCATAGGATCAAAGCAACCTAGGGATAGTCTAAATGATAGGTATCTTTGGCATCTTAGGTAAGGTCATATAGTTGAAGACTGGGTAAACAAATTGAAAAAATTTGGGCTATTGAGTCTGTTGACTTTCGAGTCATATCCGATTTGTGAATCATGCCTTCATGATAAAATGACCAAGCTTTCTTTTGTGGGACATGGCAAAAGGGCCACAGACCTGCTCGCCCGAGAACATACTGATGTATGTGGCCCATTTGATGTGCCAGCCAAAGGCAATTATATCTACTTCATCACCTTTATCGATGATTTATCTTGGTACGGATATGTGTATTTCATGCGACTCAAGTCTAAAGCTTTTGAAAAGTTCAAAAAATTCAGACTTGAAGTAGAAAAATAGATAGAAAAATCTATTAAAGCTCTTCGATTAGATCAAGGAGGTGAATACTTTAGTCAAGAATTCTTAGACTATCTTAAGAATAATGGCATAGTCTCTCAATGGATCTCACTTGGAACTTCTTAACTCAACAGGATTTTAGAATGGAGAAATTGGATCCTATTAGATATGGTTCGATCCAAGATGAGCTTCACAGTCCTTTCTGAGTTTTTTTGGAGACATAGTCTGTTGACTACTATATATGTACTGAATAGAATTCCATCTAAAATCATTCCTACCACACCATATGAGATATGATGGATAAATTAGAGTCTAGATCCTTTAGAGCTTGATTTATTGGATATCCTAAAGAGTTTTTTTTGGGATTGTCTAGCCCATGTCAAGAGACAATAGGTGGACAAATTAGAGTCTAGATCCTTTAAAGCTTGATTTATTGGATATTCTAAAGAGTCATTAGGATATTTTTTCTATCTCCCAAAAGATCACAATGTGACTATGAGTCGACATGCCATCTTTCTTAAAAAATAGTTTATTCAAGATGGTGGCATTGGAAGACATATTAGGCTCAAAGAGAAAGTCTCCCAAGAGCCACGAGCCAAGGAACCTAAGGAACCCAATCAGATTGAGCCATTCCAATCACTATCTCGTCCACCTCATAAAATAGAAAGAATTTCTCATCCTCCTGAAAGGTACTTAGGTACTATTTCAGAGGATGTAGAGAAAATATTCCTCACAGAAAATGGGGTTCGTGGTGATGATTTCAAAATTTATAAGAAGACGATATCAGATATCAACTCTGACAAATGGTTAGAGGCAATAAAGTTAGAGATTGACTCAATGCGCTCCAACCAAGTCTAGACCTTAGTAGATCCATTTGAAGGTATAGTATCTATTGGGTGTAAATAGATCTTCAAGAGAAAGATAGGTACTGATGAAAATATAGAGATATTCAAAGCAAGGCTCGTAGCGAAAGGATATAGTCAGCATGAAGACATTGACCATTAGGATACTTTTTTGCCAGTAGCCATGCTCAAATCCATCTACACATTGCTTGCTGTTGTAGCCTATTTTGATTATGAAATATGGTAGATGGACGTAAAAATGACATTCTTAAATGGATATCTTGAGGAAGATATTTATATGAAACAGCTGCTAGGTTTCACATCCAGTGATAATGATCATAAGGTATGCAAGCTACAAAGATCCATATATGGACTTAAGCAAGCATCTCAAAGCTGGAATGCTCATTTCAATAATGTGATCAAATCATTTAGATTCATCAAGAATGAAGAGGAGTCCTATATTTTTAAAAAGATCAGTGGGAGTGCTATTGTCTTTCACGTACTGTATGTGGTTAACATCCTCTTAATTGGGAATGATATTCCCATGTTGACTATGGTCAAAATGTGGTTGTCAAAAGAGTTCTCTATGAAAGATCTAGGAGAAGCATCATTTATTCTAAAAATTAAAATCTATAGGGATAGATCGAATAGGATGCTGGATCTCTCACAGAAGATATACATAGAGGATGTGCTAAAAAGGTTTCCAAGAGTGATTTAGTGCCCTTCAAACATGGCATTCATCTCTCCAAGAAGATGTGTCCCAACACACCTGAGATGATTGAATACATGACCAAGATCCCTTATGCTTCAGCAATAGGGAGCCTCATGTACGCCATGTTATGTACGCGACCTAATATTGCCCATGCTGTGAGTGTCACGAGCAGATATTAGTCGAATCCAAGCGAAGAGCAATGGACTTTTGTGAAATGTATCCTTAAGTACTTGAGAAGGATTAAGGAAATGTTTCTAGTCTTTGGTAATGGAGAACTCTAGGTCCAGTTGTATACAGACTTAGATTTTATGTCTGATATAAATGATCGAAAGTTGACATCTGGAAGTCTATTTGTGTGCAATGGTGGTGCTATCAGTTGGAAGAATTTCAAGCAGATGGTGATAGCAGATTCCACTTTAAAAGTAGAGTACATCGCTGCATCGAAAGCTATAAAAAAAATATTTTGGTACAAGAAGTTTGCCATAGAGCTCGGAGTGATACTATCAGATGCCGTCCCTCTGTACTGCGACAATAATGGAGCCATAGCCCTAGCTAAGGGGTCGAGATCTTATCAAAAATTTAAGCACATTGAGTGGTGATACCACCTCATCCGTGATTACCTCAAGAAGGGATACGTCGATGTCAAAAGAGTCGATCCTATAAATAATGTGGTTGACCCGGTGACAAAGCCATTGAGCCAACAGAAGATCAAAGCCCACCTTGAAATGATGGAATTTAGATTTATAGCCAATTGGCTTGAGGTCAAGTGGAAGTTTGTTAGATGTGTGCCCTAGAAGCCAGATTGACTGACAATTATAATACACTTCTAAGAATAATCTTATAATTTTGATTATAAATTAATAAAAGGATTATTTTCTATCATAATGTGTATTTAAAGTATCTATGATACATCCTTTGAGTTAATGGTAATGACAATTCATATTTTCAAGAGTTGAAAATTTAAGACATTAATTTTCATAATTAACTCATAAACTGCTCCCGACCATAGGATCATCACAAGGATGGTGATCGATCCAGAAGGTTGGTGTACGATCGCTTTCTTAGGATAGATATATCTTGAATCTAAGGTATGGAGATATCGGAGTGAGAATATAGGTACTCGTTAGAGAACGAGGATATTGAGTATGACCACCTCAAGCAGCCATAAGAAAGTCTACCTTCTCATCGATGACTAGCTCGATGCTGCAGTAGGTATGTTTGGTTCTTTAATTTGAGGTGCATTGATAGTTCACCTTGAGGATGTTATAGTTTGACTACACCATAACTTAGTCTCCTAGCCATTCGAAATCCTGAGGTGTATGTTGGCTATAGCATGTTCATTATAGAAATTGGATTGCACCAATAAGAGATCTATCTACCTCAATAGATGAGGAGTAGCCCTATGATAATCATGAGATTGAGTCCTTAAGCCCATGGCCATGGTAGAGTGAAGATGATAGAAAGAGTTTCTATTAGGATTTTATATTAGACTCGAATCAAATGATTAATTCATATGACAGACATTGGGTTTGATGAGTTCACCTTAACCCTAATCCTATCGGGGCTCAAGATAGAAGAACCCAATCACACAGGTAACTACACCAAGAGATTTATTTTTAGTTCTGATGGGTTGCCACCATATATTGCTAGGTGCCACTGGTGGATTTTGAGAGCAATTAGAATGATTTTGATGATCAATAATTCTAATTGTATGAATCAGAAAAGTTCTAGTCCATCAAAAGGTGTTTTGATGATGTCGATGATGGAGATCATGATATGTCCCATTATCATGCAAAATTAAATCTAATTGGGTCATACAAACAAGGATTTGGGTTTGGATGTCATCAATTGAACTGACCCAGTTTGATTGATTTGGATTAGATTCAATTAGGTTCAAGGTAATCGTGCAAGCACATGATTGAGCCTGACTTTCTCCTTCTATAATCTTTCTGATTTATCACAACTAAGTTAAATTTGATTTAACTTATTTCTATATTTTGAATAGGTTTACTTTTATCTGACTGGAATAAGTCTAGGTCAGATTAATTGTAGAAATTAAATCCATTCATAGTGCAAATGGACTAGGGTCAAAAGTTGACCTATTTTAGAGAATTGAGGGTTACCTGATCAGAGCTTTTTAGAAAATTCTATGGAAATTCTATTAACCTAGTTTTTTAGATATGTGATAGGGCACGAGTCATACATTAGGTGTAATAAATTTTATAATTTTTGGAGGTGTCTAGAATAAGTTCTGATAGAGTTTGATTTGGATCAAACTCTTGAGGGAATAGTCCTAGGCACAGTGGTCTCTTCCTTATCTACTCATGCCGCCACCATCCAGATTGATTTCTAACATCAGAATTAGATGGGATCTAGGGATTTTTGTGGAGATCAGGTTCAGGAGTCTCAATGGTCGAATAAATTAGGATTTTGGTCAAAGAAGGACTCTAACTTAGCACTATGCTTTTGTATAAGAACCCTTGCACCAAGGCTCTTGATGAAAGAAATAATTTTGATACCCAAAGACTATTGCCCCTTCCATCTTCCATGACCTCTATGATCCTCTCTCTCCCCTTCTTCTAAGTGGCAAAGGTTGGAAATAAATCTAAGAAGATGATCCAATCAAATTTGTGAAGAGTTTAGTATCTACGCGATGGTGTTTGTGAGACGGACACATTGCTTTCAGAAATTCTTTTGAAGGACTTCTAGATCAGATTTAGATTTGATATTTAGAGAAAAGATTTGTGAGAAGAAGACGTCTAGATCCTACATGAGTGGATACTGGTAGAGGTCAGGCACGTCCATGGCTCCTTCCAAAACCTCAGGATAGATCAGGATCATCACAGGATAATCTGATTATCCAAAATATAAGATATAAAATTAATTATTTTTAATTTTATTTTTAATCTTAATATTAGATCTTAAAAAATTAGATCTGAGATATCTCAGATTAGGATCTTAGAAAATTTTTTTTTGAAATATTCCTTCAGATGCAATCAGATCGGAACGATCCTATGCAAGAAAAATAGAATTTTTTCTTCATTTAGAAGTTTCAGAATTTTATGATATGTGCCATTAATGTGCCATTTTGTGTCAAAGTTTTTAGAATTGTAAAGTATGTATCACATTTTCAGAATTTTAAAGTTTGTGTCATTTGTTACACTTGTTTCATTTTTCTTCTCACTTTTATTTGTATCCTCCTTCTTTCTTTATGCTTATTCTTTTCTTCTTCATTTTTGTGTCCTCCCTCTTTCTTCATGCTTATGTTTTTCTCAACCTTTTTGTCATAATCAAAAAATTAATGACAAGAAAAGTTATAAAAAAAAACATGCATACATATATAAAAAGGAATATATTGTTCATAGGAGTATGTACTATATATAAAAGGATACTCAAGTAGTACAAGCACTTCCAGACAACACAAACAAGGTTTTAAGATAAAGTATCATCATCTAACAACAAGATGACACGGACAACATCATATAGATATAGACTAATCCCTATAGATGTAGAAGAAGAATCTAAATCCTAGTGGATCAGTTAGATGGAACATCAAGAATGGTGGAGGAGCTAGCTCTAGTCACCCTCCTACTCCTAGTGCGAGTGGATGGACCTCCAGCTTGGGAATATGTCCTAAGGGGTCTAGGAGGAGGTTGTGTGCTAGGAGGTCGATCGGCTGCCCAGTGGAGAGGCTAAAAAACTGAAGGTGAAATTAGAATAAAAAAAATATCTACATCTATCTCAATTGTCTCAGCTATTGCTGTTGATACTACTGCCTCAACCACTGCTGCTGTTGCCTCTACTGCTACTAATGTTGCTATTGCAATCGCTGCTGCTGTCAATCTTGGTAGAGCATGGATCCTTAAAATATCCACCAGCTATCCTATAGAAGCTAAGAGTGATGTGAACATATATGGAGACATTCTGGACCTCTCTCTCTGCTTCGTAAGCTGAGTCAGATGCCCAACCTTAGATGCTAGCCTAGCTATCTCAATCTTGATCCCCTCCATCTGTGGTCTCAATCCATCTAAAATAGAGTGGATGATCTAGGCCGCCTGATCATCATCAGTCTAAGCTGGTGGGGGATGAACTCTAGCAGATCAATCTGGTGGAGTGGTGAATGGGTCTACTGCTATATAGTTGAAGGCTGTGCCAGAGGAATATCTGCAGGATGACATGGTCTGACTCTATCTTGAGTTTATGGCTGCTCCTGTCCAGAGGCTCTCTTAATCCATCGGTCATTCAGTTTTTGATAGCCCATCCTAGTGAGTGTTTTCTCCTCATATGTGTCTGTTTATCTCCAGAATTTAGATCCAGGAGATGAGAGCATGTGAGACATCTGTACATAGACTCGATGAGTGCTTTCATGTATTAGGTTAGCCTAGGAGAGTTTTTCAGTTGGGGTTGGATTTATTAGGATTTATGTGGTATAACAGAAATCTTAAGATATATAAACCTAGGCATTGTAAGTTTTATAAGAAGAAAAATTAATATACAGCTTTTTTTCTAACTCTCTTCTCTCTTTTTTCTCTAGTTCCAATGCCAAGCCCTAGGTGCCACCATCATCTACTTCATTTTTCTTTCAGGTTTCTGGATTAACACCTAAGTTTGTGCAAGAGATCAGATCTACGACTATAGTTCCGAGTAGCCATAGGCACAACACTTGGTATTAGAGTTAGGTGATGCCACAGTGATTGTGACAATATTTGGTATCAGAGCTTGATTGAGCATGAAGGAGAAAGAAGATCATATTTCAGCAGAGAATAGTGATTAGGTTTAGATCTAAGGTTTTCCTTCAAGCTTCATGAGGAAGGAAGAGATCTAAGGGCTACTGTCCACCATCCCTAGTTAAGGTACTTTTCAAGATCTATATGTTAGCTATTTTTGATTAAGTTTGATCATGGAGAACAACAGGATGAAAGTAGGATTTAAAAAGTTTGATAGAAAAAAAAGTTTCACTATATGGAAGGTTAGGATGGAGGATCTGTTGATTTAGATAAGGCTAGATTCGGCCATAGAGGATAGGCTGAAGGAGATGATAGGCAAGGAATAGATGTTTTTGGAGAGAAGGGCATGTGCCATGATTAGGACTTGTCTGGCAAATGAGGTGATGTATGGCATATTGCAGGAGAAGACACACAAGGATCTATGGTCGAGGTTACATCAGTTGTACATGGAAAAAAATATGTGCAACAAATTGATGCTGAAGAAGCAACTGTATAGCCTTGAGATGCAAAAGGACAAGGATGTTGTGGGACATATTTAGCATTTTGATCGAAATGAGCATGGACTTGCTCACTATTGAGGTGGAGTTGCAAGAGGAGGATAAAAGTTTATTGTTGCTATATTTGCTACCCAAGAGATTCAATCCATTAGTGATGACATTGCTGCATGGTAAGGAGACACTGATGTACAAGGAGATCATATCAGTGCTAAGATCCAACGACCAGCGTGAATGGATGATGAAGAGAAAAGTCTTCTAGAAGGATCTCATGGTGTCAGAGAGCCTCAGGCAAGGAAAGAAGAAGGGTCAGTAAAGGGGCAGTAAGAGATCTAAGAAGTGCTTCAAGTATGGTGAAGCAGGGCATTTTGAGCGAGAATATCCTCTTTGGAAGAAATGTAAGGAAGGAGCAAAGTTAGATTCCATTGGTTCAGTCACTGATAGTGAAGAGTCGGATGAGCCCTTGGTGGTTTCGGAGGAGCCTGTGGGGTGCAGTGTATTTGAGATGGTTTTGGAGAGATCCGTGGTGTGCGGAGGGTCCGAAAGAGCAGCGACTGTATTTGAGGTGCAGCGATAGGCTTAGTAGTGCAGCATTGGGTGGTTGGCCTTGAGGGACTTGATTACAGAGTTAGCTTCTATGGCATCAGGAGGGACCTCGATTTCAGATGGAGCATTGGGTAGAGATAGCTTCACTGATAGAGATGTGACACAAGTTTAGAGTGGAGATGTGCAGGAGGACCAATATTCTTGCACCAATGCTGGAGATGCATAGTTCTAGGTGAAGTAGCACATGCGGAGTGATTTGCGAAGTTCTGAGGAGATCATGTCAGGATATGCAGTGGGTGCCAACATAGGATTACTATAGATTCTTTAGGAAAGTCTAGAATTAATGATACAGCTCTCAAGCAGAAGGGTGGCTACAATCTACAAGGATGGTGCATAGGTGCAAGTCAAGATCTTCAGCGGTGGAGGTGATCATCCCAAAGGCCTCAAAGGGAGCTCAATAGCTGAAGAGAAATGGCAATGGCAAGGTGTGCACAAGTAGTTGTCAGGACATGCAACGATAGCGAGATCGTGCAGAAAAATATTATCAGGTGTTCTAAAGTTTGGGCACACTAAGATGGAGATTGTAAGATTTGGTGTGGTGCTTCCAAGCCTTGGGAGGCCACACAGGAGGAGCCAGGGTGTTGGCTTCGAGGAGACTAGGATGGGTGTGAGTCCTAGGACTAGGACAGGAGTTATCCTAGGTGAAGGTGGCGTATAGCCCTACATGAAATTTGAGGGTCAGGTGTGAGGATCTTAAGGGGGCTTGGTAGGTGCTTCGAAGATCTGGGATACAAGGTGGAGCAAAGAACCAAAGTCAAGAGAAGAATCAGTTAAGACAAGGGGCTAACACACAGGCAAGCTAGCTCAGATATGCAGTCAAGTTGGCTTGGATTGAGATCGAGCCGACTCGGGGTGCAGTGGAGCTAACTGTCTTAGGAAGATAGAATATAGGATTTGAGTGAGACGTAGTCAAGCCATCTTGACTTCTGAGAGAGCCAGCTCGACGGTGGTGTGTAGAACATATGAGATTTTCATTTTGGGATCTTAAGGCCTGGACCAATAAGGTCTTAAGGAGGCTAACTCATGCATGGGTCGGGTTTAGATCCAAGGGATGAGAGCATGTAAGACATATGTACATGGGCTTAGTAAGTGCTTTCATGTATTAGATTAGCCTAGGAGAGGTTTTCAGCTAGGCTTGGGTTTATTAGAATTTATGTGGTGTAACAAAAATTCTAGGGTATATAAACCCAAGCATTATAACTTTTACAAGAACAGAAATCAATATACAGCTTTTCTCCCTAACTCTCTTCTCTCTTTTTTCTCCGGTTCTAATGCCAAGCCCTAGGTGCCATCATTATCTACTTCATTCTTCTTTCAGGTTTTTGGATTAACATCCAGGTTTGCTTAAGAGATTGGATCAACGACTGTGGTTTCGAGCAGCTGTAGGCATAACACTTGGTATCAGAGTAAGGTGATGTCATAGTGATTGCGATAAAATATTTCAGATCATCCTCTCCTCTAGACATGCATCTATAAAACTCTCAGACCAATGGTGTATTGGTGGGCTGGTTGATTGAAAAGAATCTCTCCCACTGCTGGGATTGGATCCATGTGCTAATCCTCAACCCTTCTCGATCAAAAAATTGGAAATCCACATTTCTTCCAGTGGTTACTTGCCGATCTAAAAGTGAGGGAGAAGGAGGAGCAAGCGACTGGGGAATGGGATTACCTTCATTATAGTCGGAATTCCCTTCGCTTCAAGATTCATGCTGCTCCATTGGATTTAGTCTCCTTCGGATGATGCATTTTCTTCTAGGCCCTATTGCACATAGTGGAGGAAAAAATCCAAAGAAAATTAGGAAGAGGATAGGTGGAGTTATCAATGGAGGGTCCCTTATGGCTTTGGAATAGGTCTAGGGTTGAACAGTGAACGGGTGGAGCGAGACAAGGAGGAGAGGACTCGACTTTAAAAACTAGGTTTCCGACCATGAGTCAACTCCAGGTTTTCATGCGTTGACTCCAGTAGGAGTTGATCATGAGTCGACTCCAGGTTAAGTAGCGTGAAATCTTGATTTTTCATAAAAGAAAAATAGATACATTTGATTGAGAGATAGTTGAGAATTGAGTCTAATATATTGATAGACTTACAAAATATGAGATCTTTGTAAAAGTTTAGAGAGAGAGGACATGATTTTAAATCGATCAACAAATTTACTAGATAGAGTCCATAGAGAGCAATAAAGTGACTTCTAAGTCATATGAGAGCTATTGGATCAAGAGAACCTAAATTTGGGCTTAATCTAAATGATAGCACATTCCTAGTTCTTTCTTGATTATGCTAAATCACTCTTCATTAAGGGGTTTAGTGAAGATATTTGCTAATAACTTATCTATAC